>JASDQU010103339.1:217708-238730 GCA_032191745.1 Picea mariana | reverse complement strand
TCCTTGTCCAACCCTGCTCTCTTTCTTTCTCTTCCACCCCTCTCACACTCACGCATTTTATTTGTACCCCCTTCCTCCCGCTATCTCTCCCCCTCCCTCCCCCTATCTCTCCTCTCTTTCTCTACTACATCTACCATGTATTTCTCTCTCTCATTGTTAGTCTCATTCTCACTATATCTCCCTCCCTCTCTCTCATCTACTCTCCCCATATTTCTCTTTTTATATCTCTCTACCCCCCTTTCCTCTATCTTCCCCCTCCCTCAAACAATCATTCTAACTCTCTCTCCACCCCCTCACACTATCTCTCCTCTCTCTCTCAAACAACTACCCCTCCCTGCTATGTCTCCCCCTTCCTCTCACTCTCTCTACCTGCTCTCATTTGTCTCCCTCTCCCTCCTTCTTATGGTGCTAGGCGAAACCAAAAGGTAAAACTTTTAGCTACTCCCTAGAAAACAAAGTGTATGGTGTCGAACTTGAGAACTTTTAATGGTAACGCTAGTGCATTCACTCTCAGGAATGCCATGAATAAAGAAGCAAGCAATTCTTAGAATACATTTCTCAAATGCACCCCCTCATCCCTTCGCTATGGCTACCCCAATCTAGCTACTCATAAGGTTCCCCTGCAAGAGACTGAAAGGATCTTTCACAAAGTAAAAACAGATGGAAAGAACCACATACGTAACTTGATTAGGCCTATCATTGTCTAACATCGGGGAACGCCTTGTTTGTCTAATAACGAGGAACATCAGATGGCTCAGATCTACGACCAGAAGGAAGACACGTGTCGAAAAATGGACGACCTAGATCTATGACCAGAAGGATGCCACATGTCGCACATTGATCAGCCCAGATCGAGGGCCAGTATTTGGCCACGTGGAAAAAATTGAACGACCCTAAAAGTGCCACGTGTCTACGATAGAATGGCTCAGATCTATGACCTAGACAGAGCCACGTGTCAATAATCGATCGACTGAGTTTATATACCATACGACAAAAATGGTATGAAACTGCATCTTCTAGCTCCACGTGGCACAAATCTGATGGCTAGAGTGGCACAAATCCTACCACCAGAGAAAAGACACGTGGAACAGGTCCTATGGCCTGGAAGGCGGTCTGATGACCTAAAAAGTGGAAAAGGAATAGCAGCTGCTGTAGTCTTCAAAGCCACGGTCCTCATGGGGTTAGGGATGTCCACGATCAGCCAGGTCTGGATCATTTGGCATATCATGATTTAAGAGTGGTAATACCCTCTTCGAGTACTAAACAACATAGCTTCCAAATTCTAAATCTAACTGTCCTCCACATTCAATATGAACCAATTACTAAACAACATAGCTTCCTAGATTCTAAACAACATAGCTTCCTAGATTCTAAATCTGTCTTTGGCATTCAATATTGATCAATTCATCAACTAGTGTTAATTTTGTCAGCGTATTGAGTGAGTGGTGACGTTGTGCTATAACTGATAAAAAATATTTGCAAAACTAAGATGTTGTTAGTAAAATACACTTATATTTTATTTTATCAAGTTATTTTGAAATTATTCAAACATCTCATATGTGATTGACAAAGGAGGTCAAGAAATTGTTATATTTTAGTCATATTTGATTTTATTCAAAGATCCAACAATGATCACTTCAAACGTTGTCATGTTATTAAGTAATGATAACAACGATGTTGTTGTTAGCGGTAATTTTACTGTGGACATCTTGCACAATTGCATTTATTCTTAAATCTATTTTTCATTCGTTTTAACCTCTTTTTCCATTATTATTAAATCCATACTATGTTAATTTCTAAGCTCTTATTGCACAAATGCATTTATTCTTAAATCTATTTTCTGTTTATTTTAAGCTCTTTCCTTTATTATTAAATCCATACTATGTTAATTTCTAACCTCTTATTGTATTCAATGTGTGAACTGAATAAGGGCGAGGCTCCACTCTATGCTAATGATAAGCAACAAAAGCTTTGCAGAATAGAAAATAATGCAGACTTCGATAAGGAAGAGCGGTCGGGGCTCCTTCCACATCCACGATGGATATGCATTAAAAGGTATGTTATAATGGTGTATATAGTAATAATTTAATACTTTTAGTTTAAAACTTTACAATGCTTAATGTAATGATGTAATGTTAGAGAACTAAGTTATAATTTTAAGTCATATTTTGTTACAGACTCCAGAAGAAGGGAGTGTGCGTGAAGCACAATTATCAAATTAGAATTCATTTCACTCATTCATTTTGTAATTTAAATAATTTCTATTAGAATAATGTAACGTCTTATAAATACAATTCACTAAAAGAAGTACTTCCCATCTCTTTTCTCCCTTCCTTCCAAAACCCCTCATCTTATATAAGATCCCTTACCAAATCACAATTAATAGATGTGTATTTCGAAAATGTCCCTACGTCTTATCAAATTTCCCACTCCCATTTCCTAAACTCCATCCTAGCTTTCTGACTCCCCAACGAACTCCAACCCTGCTTCCTGACTCCCTGATGGACTCCAACACGGCTTCCTGCCCACATCTATCTATCTATGTGTTCAGGCAGATACACTCCAAATCTGTGTGGGGTAAATTATCAACCCTTAGTTTCAGATCCATATTGAATAGTTACCCTGAAGTTAAATAACCGCTAGCATCATAACTAGATACAGAAACAACGCTACTAGTGGGGTTTCCTAGCTGCATTTCAAAGCTATTGTTTCAAGATCCATTCTCGTGTTAGGAAACACTACACTAAACAAGGTAGTCGTGTTAGGCATCTTATCACTCTTGTCTTCCAGCACTTGACTGATGTTCTGACTCCCTAACTGACTCCAACCTGGATTCATGCACACGATTTCATATTAAACTTAGGAATAAGGTTATTAGGGTTAAGTATATGTTATGTTATATATTATATTATTGTATAATTGTGGCTGAAAAAGTAGATAGACTATGACAGAAGGAGCAATGTTAGTTTTTAACAAGTTATAGGATATCAAAATATCAATTCTTAACAAGTCATAGCACACCAAGACAATAGAGGTCTCAGTTGTTGGTACTTTTGTGATCGCCTTGGGAGTTCATAGCAACAATTATGTTGTGCTAGTAATTAGCAATTTGAATCATAATTTCAGTTTTACTATTTCCATCTCTGATTCAACCACCTTTTCTGTGAGTATTTCAACCTGAAAACTATTACCCAATTATCAAACTATATTGAAAATATTCCGCTGAAAATAACACCATACTGCTTGCTAAAATTTATATTGGAAATTACTATATATTGAAAATATTCCACTGAAAATAACACCACACTGCTTTGCTAAAATTTGTGTTGGGAATTACGATATATTGAAAATATTCCGCTGAAAATAATACCACACTGCTTGCTAAAATTTGTATTGGGATTTACGATGGTGATCAAGCTATGTTTCTTAGGGACCGTGTTTCTTCCCTCTTTGGAATGTCTATATTATATCATATCTTTCACACATTGTTTTCTAAAATTTGTATTGGGCGTTTTTATAGTGAGCAACTACTCTTTGTTAAAATGTGCGATAGTGATCAAGCTTTCTTGGTGACCATATTTTCGTCATCTCTGCAGAGCTTTGTTTAAACATGATAAGATTTTGAACTGTTTAATCATATTTTCCCCATAAATCCATTTTATTTCAGGATCTATTAAATAGATATCCAATTCCGGACGAAGAACATAGCTCCTTTGCTACTCCTCCTAACCTGTAAGCTTTTTAATGTCATGGTGTATGTCGTAAAATTCAACAATGTATATTTTTAGGTCGGGCTCTAACTCTAGATTTGTACGTTTATGGTAGTCGTATTATACATTATAGTATGGTAAACTTACTCCCCATTTTCATAAAAAAATATTCAAACAGAAGCAAAACACGAAATAAGTTATTCCCGCCGAAGATATGCTTTATCGCAACAATAGGCACAAATAAGTGTGTAGATTTACACTAGAAAACAAAGTCTATTATAATTAATGAGTACGAAGGGTGGTGATAATATTTACAACATAATCCTTGTGATAAAGGGATTCCTTCCTAATCACTACATAACCACGACAAAATCTGAAGTTTCATGATTCTCCAACCACGCAGTATTCGCATTGCAGCAGATGTTGATTTCGTGGATCTTGGAAGTTTACGTGACAACCATTACACTTCGTGCGCTCGACTAAAAACTTTCTTAGAATCATATTAAGTTAATTGTGGTCATTTGGTGATAATATTATTGCGGGATTAAGTCTCGATTTTTCAATCGCCCAGCTTATATTATCACCAAAATCCCATAGTTAACCTTTCAACTGTCGTAGTTACTATAGGAGTCTGTGATATCTTGTCCAAACTTAGCACTCAATCCCGCTACTCGAAAAGACATCACGTACTTTCCACTCAAATTGGCGTAAATGTAAAATACCATATCGATGTGACTTTCATTAGTAGAAACCTGCAGGAAGACCTTGATGTGACGATGATGGAAATGGCCATGGCCAAAAACGAAATCCTGGAACCCATCAAAGGAATAGAAGGAGTTCCAAATTTAAATGGATGAGCACTGTATGTATGTGTGGGAGAGAGTATTGCAGCACTCATGAATAAATGCATAGCTTCCATACTCCAAATCCAAACCAAAACTAGACCTAAACGACATAGATTCTGGATTCCAAATCCAAATTCAATTATCTTTCACCATAAATATTGAACAACTCTTGAATATGCTCTCTCTTTGACGCTATTTCTTTTCTTTTGTCTTACTTTTGTTGTAAAGAAAGGGCAAGGATAATGAAAGGAGCAGATTGAACTTGGATTTGTATCGTAGTTCCATAAGTGGAAGGAACTGTACATTGATTTGTACATGGTGTTTGAATCAGTAATTCTTCAGTGTCATAATTCTTAATAGAATCAATAATTATGACTGTCCTTTCTATGCTTCCATCCCATGCTTCGTTCTCCACGAATTGAACATCACAGCTAATTATGAATTTTTTTGTAACACGATCATACAGTTTGTATGATTTTGAATCTTCAAAGTATCCAAAAAGTATACATTTATGCCCTTTGTTATCTAACTTATTTCTTAGCTCATCCGGAAGATGTGCATATGCCACACAATCAAAAAAAATTAAGTGCGCTACATTATTCTTCATACATGTCTAGGATTTTTGAGGAACTTTGTTCTTCACATTCATTTTGAGACATATGTTCATGATATATACTGCAGTTGCTACTGCTTCAACCCAATATTCATTTGAAAAATGATTCACTATCAACATATTGAGCGTCATTTCCATGATGGTTCAAGTCTTCATTTCTGCGACACCATTATGTTGTGGTGTATATTGCACAATGAATTGCTTGTAGATGTCATGAACTTTAGAAAAGTTCAGAAAATCTCTTGAAATATATTCACCTCCTATGTGAGTTCATAGAACCTTGACATAATAACCACTCCACTCCTCCACAAGTGATTTGAACTCTTGAAAACAACCTAATGCGCCATATTTATGTTTTAGGAAATAAATCCACGTGTTTCTTGAGAAATCATCAATAAATAAAAGAAAATATGTACAGCCTCTTATAGATGGTGTTTTCATTGGTCCAAAAATTTATGAATGTACAATTTCTAGTGAAACATTTTCTCTATATAACTTTCCAAATGGAAATGATTCTCTATGTTGCTTTCCAAAAATACAACCTTGACATATTCTTTTTGGTTTTTCCATTAATGGAAAATGTTTTACCATATCCTTTGTGTGTAACAACTTTAGACCTACAAATTTTAAATGTCCAAATATGAAATGCCATAGCCAGGAATCATCCAACACTTCAGACTGAAATGTGTCTTCCAACTCTCTGTCTTCTTTCTTAAAATGGAGCACACTAACTTTTCCTTTCTTAGAACTGCGTGCACTTACTTTTGAATTTTCTGCTTTGAAACGATATCAGACTGTGCATCTTTTGTATCATAAACAACTTGTGTTGTTTTGTTCTTCATGGTTGCTTTCAATGTCAATGGAAACATTTTGTTTCTCGTCATCTGAGTTCTTTCAATAAGTTGATTGCTTGGATATCTATCCATAATCACACAATGATTATCTTCCATATATATTCTATATCTAGCTTTCTGTAACAACTTCCCTCTACTCATAAAATTATGTTTTAGACTAGAAGAATAATATACATCACGAATAATGTTTTTCTCTTCTTGTTTAGTTAAAATGTCAATATTGCCTTTCCCTAATACAATGACTTGGATATCTTTTCAAAGTGTAACTTTAGTTTGGACTGACTTATCCAAACTAGAAAACAATTGTAAGTTTCCTAACATGTGATTACTCCATCTTGACTCTAGATACCATGTGTCACAAGGAATTTCTTGAGCAACATTTCCTTCATCTGGGGAAATTATAGACATTGCTTTAACATGTGCCATTAACATAGGGCTAGATGGACTATTTGTGATGTTTGGCTGATATTTACCATGCTTGTTTTGTTTATACTATCTCTTTCTGCACTCATATGCATAATGCCCATACTTTTTACAGTAATGGCACTGAATCTTTGATTTATCAAATTTTGTATTACTTGGTTGCCTCATATTTGGATTTTGACTTCTTCCACCAGTATTTGAAGGACTTCTACTACGTCCACCTCGAACAAAATTTATTCCTCTGCCTCTAGAGTTAGGTCTCCCCCTTCCTCTTCCACACCTAATAGATGACTTCAAAGAAAATGCATTTTATAATGACATATTTGATCTATTTAATTTGTGTTTATCATTAATGAGGGAAGCTTGCTGTTCATCTAGACTAAAATGACTAAGGTCTTTCCTCTCTTCCAAAGTAACAACAACGGTATAAAATTTAGGACGTAGACTCCTCAATACCTTCTCAACAACCTTTCTATCCTCTATGGTTTCTCCATAAGACTTAATCTAATTTATTAGACCAATAAAATGGGTGTAAATTGAATCTATTGAATATGATTCTTTCATTGACAAAGTTTCTAAATATCTTCTAAGAATTTGCAGTTTTGAAGTCGTGACTTTGTCCATACCTTGATAACAAGTTTATAATATGTCCCATGCTTGGCTTGCTTTGCTGATGCAATTCATGGGAGTATGATTTCATGCATGTCTTAATGTATGTAAAACATGGCCTTTCCATCCTTCTTCCTTTGATATTTCAAAGCATTCTTCCCAGCTTGTGTGAGTGCATTATATGTTGCACGATATGTTGGTTCTACATAGTCATTTTCGACTATCTCCAATACATCTTGACCCAACAATAACGCCTTCATGGTGAAGGGACATAACTCATAATTCTTACCTGTAAAAGTGTGAGGTTGAACATTGGATGTAGAGGCCATGATTTCACCTTACACTAGAGCTACTACTCTAATAATCTTGTTCTGATAAACCTTCTCTGATAAAGCCTCCTCTGATACCAAATATCAGATCTACAACGTCTAGACAAACTCTGTGCAGTTCAATTACAAAGGTTGTGTAGTGGACTTCTTCGTCACTGAACTCTCAGGACTTACTACATGGATCACCGACCACTTAGTATACTGTGCGCTATGAATAAAGACTTAATAAAAAATAATCTTGTAACTGTGCTACTCTCAACACATAAACTATGAACTTAAGCTTGAGCATAAACAGAGATAAGATATTTTTCACAACAAAAACTCAGAAATATATCAACACACATATGAATAATATATTATGAACTTCAGTGTTAAGCGCTAATACCAAATAAAATAACTAAGATGACCTTCTGCTCCAATGAATTATGAACAACTTCTACAACTTGCGAAACACAAATCTTGACGTCTCAAACTTCTTCAACTCCTTATATAGTTGTTGTTTCTTGCTAACTATCAATTCTTCTCTCCGTTCTATTCTAACTTCTCTGCTCTACTCTATTGACTACTTACAAACTTAGATTTATATTGACTGAGACCAAAAATATCGTGTATAAGTAAACTGACTGAAAACAATTAAGACGACTATAAATTTCGACTAACTCTTATCTAGATAAAAGAGCTCAAAAAAGATAAAGATTGACTCATTAAAAAAAAATTCTAACACTCTTGCTTGACGTGTCTAACAAACTAGAGTATCATTTTTCATGACAACGTGAAGCTCACAACTTGTAATTTATATCTCCAACAAGATAGAGCTAGTTTTAAATGCCCCCACCATAAACAATACAATGCATTTCTTTTCTAGAGTATTTTGTGTTAGAGTTTGTTTGAAGAAGGTTCTATCTTTTCGGGGTTGAAAGTATTCAAATTTTTTTCTTTAAACACACTTAAATGAGTGGATTATAATTTTTCATATAAAAAATTATGGAATGAAAATTTTCATATAAAAAAAATATGAAAAGACATTATTGCCGATTGGATACACTTACATATTAATTTTCACCATTAATAATCTCTACAAAAATCTCAATCAATTTTCACTATTAATCATATGTGCAAAAATCTCAATGATAAACACTATTAGTAATCTATGCAAAAATCTCAATGATAAATTGAGTAGTATATTTATTTATTTCTAAATTTAACATCAGACAGACAAATTGAATAAAAAAATATCTGCAAAAGAAAAGAATGCAAGGACTCCAAAGAACAAAAGAGAAGAATGCAAGGAATGCTAAGAACGAGAGGGATGTAGTCCTCATTACGTCTCCTGAGCTCAAATTAGTGTTCAGTGTGAATGGGTGATATGTTCTATAAACTTAGAAGTTAAATAACAATTAAAATATAGCTGGTAAAAATAATATTTATTTTGTTTTAAATGTAACCACCATTAAATAAAAAAAATTAGTGCTCGGAATGGGTGATCTGTTCAATGATTAAATAAAAAATAAAATAGAGCTAGTAAAAACTAATATTATTTTGTTTTAAATGGGATCACGATAAACAAAACAGTACATTTCATATTAAGATTAAGATTAAGGTATATATTGTGTTATATATTATATTATTATATAATTGAGGTTAATAAAGTAGAATATCAATTTTTAACCGGTCATATCACAACGAGATAATAGAAACTAGCAACCTAAAATGACTAAAATGACTTCTTTTATAAAGTAGTTTTTGATGAACGACATGCCTTCTTGACGATCATTAATATATTAATACATATATATTAATGTATTAATTAATAAATATATTAAGATATTTATTAATTATTAATATATTAATAAGTTATTATTTAAATTACTAAAATACTAATATATTATTAAAGTAGTACATTATTAAAATAATAAAAATATATATATTTTATTTATTAAATACATTAATCAATACATTACTAATATATTAAAACATTAAAATATTTATTAAAATATATTTTATGTATTAATATATTAATACATATATATTAATGTATTAATTAATAAATATATTAAGATATTTATTAATTATTAATAAATTATTATTTAATATTATTAAAATATTAATATATTATTAAAGTAATACATTATTAAAATAATAAAAATATATATATTTTGTTTATTAAATACATTAATCAATACATTAAAACATTAAATTTTAATATAATGATAAAATAATACATTAATATTTGAATACATTAATGTATTACATCACTGTATATAAAATAATTTTCTATTAATATATAGTATTATATCAATGTAATATATAATAATAATATATAAATGTCATATATAGATGAAAGTAATTAATTCACATTATAGTATATTGATTAATGTATTAATAATGTAATAAAATAACTAACTAATTAATTATTAATTTATACATTGCTAAATATTAATACAATAATATGTAATATACTAGCACAACTCCAAACTTGTGGTTGGTGAACACAGAAAACCTGACCAAAAAATAAGAAGTAGCCATAAAATGAAAAGCCATAATAAATATATAATATATATATATTTTTTATTTCAATCTTATATGATATCTCCATTTTGTTTTTTTAAACAACTATTAAAAAAAATTATACATTTTTCATACTAATTAATAAATTCTAGAATTTCAATCTTATTCTTATTCATATTCCTATTTCAAGGTCAATAAAATAATAAATTCTGGAATTCAAAATAATAAATATTCCATTTTGCCTGGTTCTTAAAAAAAAATATAATAAGTTAAAGTAAAGGATTAGTTAAAACCTAAATCTTACATTCCTCCCCTTTTATCATTTTTTATTTTCCCTGGTTTCTTCTCTGTCTTTCTCATTTCTTTTTTCGCCAGGTTTATTCTACCCGTGGAAATGTGAGGGACTGATTCTGCCCTTGGGGATACGAGGAACTGGTAGTTTGATGGGCAACCCATGGTTCCATGGCTAGCCTGTCCCATTTTCTTTCTCTACTCCACTTCTTCCCCAGCCGCGCATACAACCTCCTCTTCATTTGTCATGAGAGTTAGATATGAAATCTCTAAAAAAAAGATTTTCGAACTTCGTCCAAAAATTTGAATTTTTAAACCATGTGCGGACATAATAGGAATAGAATACATGATAACAATATATACAGAATACCAATGTGTTCTCAGAATATTAATATAATCATTAAATATTCCCTGGCTATATTGAAACAAAAATGAAAAGTTCTTTGTCCAAAAAGCAATCACCAAATATCTTTTTCCTTTTCCTTTGGCAGAAGATACAATCACCAAATATCCATCTTTATGCTCTACTACTAGATCATGGATGATGGTGATAACCTGAATATGGTTTATGGCT
Organism: Picea mariana; assembly: GCA_032191745.1. Classification (NCBI taxonomy): domain Eukaryota; kingdom Viridiplantae; phylum Streptophyta; class Pinopsida; order Pinales; family Pinaceae; genus Picea; species Picea mariana. The sequence continues at coordinate 227,974 of JASDQU010103339.1, read as the reverse complement.
TGCTCTGTTTCAAGCAAGCACACTCCATGATCGGTCGAACCCTCCACCATTTCCATCAACATTAAATTCGGCGAGAAGGAAGTTTCCCTCGCACTAACTGGTCCCAATCTTGGCGTGGAGGTTGTATGTGCAGGCAGGGAAGAAGTGGAGTTGATCAAGAAAATGGGACAAGCCACCCATGGAACCATGTGTTGCCCATCAAACTACCAGTGCCTTGCATCCCCCTTCTCATCGTACATATCAATGGTGCTACACACTCCGATTGCAAGACCACAAGTAGATGTTTAAAACATTGTGGCCGTTGTCTTTGCATATAACCTCCCAAATACTCTGCAAGACCACAAGTAGATGTTTAAAACACTATGGCAACTGGCTTGCCTATAACATCCCAAATACCCTGCAAGACCACAAGAAGATGTTTAAAACACTGTGGCTGTTGGCTTGCATATAACCTCCGAAATACCCTGCAAGACCAAAATTAGATGTTTAAAACACTGAGGCAGCTGGCTTTCATATAACCTCCCAATACCCAAGTCCGTGTGCTTAGTTTTCGTATATAGAATTCTATTTAACAAAGCGAAAAATTCCTCTAAATCGTCTGGAGTTTGGCCTCAATATTTGAAGCCTCTTTTTCACGAGATGCACTTGATTCCAAGTAGGAAAATTGGTTTGGGTCCCTTGCACGAGGCCATGGATCCAACATTACTTTCAAAACCTAATCGTTATGGTTCCTCCCGCTGGTCTGCATGCCATGCTTTGACGCATCATGTGTTTGCAATGAAGCGTCGCTGTCGAAGGAGTGAGTGTTAACAACTATCTTCTGGCGTATCGTAATCCCTTCATACGATAGCCAAACGTGGCAAGGCATGCTTTAATTCAAACACCATGGTACATTTCACACCATAAAAAGAAAAAGAAACGTTTGCTCGAATATGTGATCTGTGGCAATGAGGCAAAATGAAACGCTTGCCCCAATATGTGATCTATGGCTTGAGAGGAGGGAGAGGTAAACATGGCAATCATATAGTGCTACAGTAATTTCTTAATATGATTAGGTAAATGTTAAAAGGTAAACAGGTTAACAGATGCATTAAAAAATACAAGGAAGTTATGAAGAGGAAATCACATTCATTGATTTGGGAGGATGACTAATAATATGCCAACATCTTCAATTGTTAGCCTTCAGATTAGAATTTTAGATTAAAAGGTGATTAATTGTGCTCATTGTCAATAGGTGTATGCCTTTCGACGTAATTATTACATTAATTTAATGTATAAATTAAAGTAATAATACACTAATGTATAATGTAACATATTAAACTATTAATGTATATCAATGCATTCTTGTATTAATTAATTATTAATGTATTAATATTTTATTAGTTAACATTATTAAAATATTAATACATTAATAAAGTAATCTATTATTAAAAAAATATTAAAAAATTACATTTCCTACATTAAATGCATCAATAAATACATTACTAAAAAATTGATATATTGAAACATTAAATCTTAATACAATGATAAAGTAATACATTATTTTTTTTTAAGTAAGTGTTTATATATTACCTTCCAAGATACAAAATTACAACATCGTCATGAATGTTAGATAATTGTGTGTGTTGAATTTCCCTGGAGGGAAACCAATTCAACATGTTTCTGAAAACTGAAAACACCAAAATTTCAGTTTTCAGAAACAAAATGAACTAAGTTGCCTCGTGGGAAAGACAATTCGTCGAGACCTATATGGCCTACTAGATGGCCTACTAGAAAATAAAAAAGATAGACTTTTGACATACAAAAAGAGAACAATGTGCTAGATGCCGCATATGGCCCAAGAGAAAACTTCTAGAAACATAAAAGATTGACAAAAATAACAATGCAAGATGACACCTATGCATATGTAGATGCTCATGAAAACGATAACACCTTTTTCCCACGTTTTCCACTATCACCACATGGATAGCAAGAGCCATGAACGTCGTTAAGGCTGTTGGTGCATTGGTGGCCAGTTCTGGAGAGTGTTGGGTGTTGAGCAAAGTGGAGAGCATAGACACAATTTTCTCCCCTCGTTTGTCCATAATTTCCAACCGGATGCGGTAGTCATCCACATATTTACAAACAACAAACACCAAATCATACAGTAGTACCATTGAGTCAAGAAATATTTCACATGAAGCACAGTCAGAGCATGAATGTTCTTGAGTTGGTGGTTTGTCCAAGTGGGTTGGGGTTTCTTCTAGAGGAGCAATGATAGAGGGAGGTGGCGAGGGGTCGAAGGGTGATGGAATGGGAATGGAGTGCACAGGTGAGTTCACTCGGTGGGTTGGGGGTGGTTGCGAGGAAGAGGCAAAATCCTAGATTGGCCCAGGAGAAAAGACCAAAGAATTTCCCTAGAGATCAACCCACTCTGCATGACAAGCCCAGGGAGAGGACAATGGTGGAAGTCTTCTCCGGTCCTATGAGGAATGAGTCGAGGAGGAAGGCAAGGAGATGGGTGAAGAGGAAGGGGAAGACGAAGGCCATATGGCTATACTAGATCTATTTCGGTACCAGACAATGCCTCTCTTTGTTTTCCCACGAAGCTGAGGCATGGCCAATGTAGAGAGAAAAAGAAAAGTCTTGGAGAGAAACCAAATGAAAAAGTTGATGGCTAGAGAGGGCTACAAATTGAATGTTTGAGCTGCATACAATGAAGAGACATGTTTCTCTAGCTGAGGACCAACAAAATAATATGAAACCCAGAGTGGAAGATCTCGCATGCACAAAGGTGATGACCATAAATGCTCCTCCATTGTCCGCATGAAGAAGCGGAGGAATGCTCGCTTGAAAAGTTAGTAGAGGGCTTGCAGAATTGAATGCAACCTTGAGTCATCAAGAGATTAAGAGGGGGGTGATGCATGCATCGGTCACATGGTTAGTGAAACTCTGGAAGATGATGCCCTCTCCGGTGGACACGTGGGCCTTGTTGACACCCCATCCGGGGTTAAAGGAATACATTATTAAAGTATTACATTAATGTAATATATAATAATAATATATAAATGTCATGTATACATCAACCTAATTAATTTACATTTATGGTATATTGATTAATACATTAATAATGTAATATAATTAATTAATACAATCTACATTGCTAAAATATTAATACACTAATAATGTAATACATTAAATATATAAAAAGAGACATTAAATATATTAATAGAACAAATGCATTAATAAATACATTATTACATTAATTAACATATAAATTAAAGTGATAATACATTCATGTATAATGTAGCTTATTAAATTATTAATATATTAATAAGGTATTAATACATTAAAGTATATATTGATTTATTGATGAGGAAGGTAAGGCACCCTCTTCCAAAACAAGTACTCATGCAATTGTTCTTACCCTTTCCCTAGCTCAATCTACTACGTGAAAATGATCTCTTTATCCCTGGTAGCATCATAAATCATGGGTTGTAGAAATGAAATTTATTGCATGAATAAGTAAGAGCTAACAACCCACCACACACACCTTCATTCATGGGAACCAGGGTACCAATAACCTAAGCTAATCTTCCATGAAATGAATATATATTGGCCTATTATTACCCTTCCTCGAATATTCCTCTCATTCAACAAAGGTGCAGGCACTGGAGCATCTCTGATATACGTGAATCTCACGATTTCCATTGTACTATGTGTTAGAATTGTGAATGTGAAATACACAATTCACATAAGACAATAAACAATCACACAAATTAACAAACATGGATTTTACGTGGTTCACCCTAGATTTGGGCTACGTCCACCAAGTGAAGGTATCGGTTGTCTTATTATTTAGGTCAAGGAGATTTATAGCAACTTCACTCATACATCTCTCTCAGCCTCTACGAGCATGCACAAATTTATAGAAAATAATTCATTTAATGCGCTCCATTCCTTGGTCTAATTTAGTTACTACCAATTCATAATAATAGGATCTAAAAAACTATTCTTGGGAATGCGTTGTCACCAAAATTCCAACAATATCCACCTTGACAACAATTAACCTGATAACTTGCTCCTTCCTTTTTTTCATCACCTTTTATGAAATCCAAGAGAAGCCAAGCACCATCATAGCTTCTCTAAAAGTAATGGTTTTGTGAACATTTCTGCACAGTTCTCTTTTGTATGCACTTTCTCAGGAGAGACTCGACTTTCATTAATGACCTGTCTTACAAAGTGGTACTTGATAGATATATGTTTTGTTTTACTGTGGTAGGCTATATTGTTATCTAAGTGAATATCACTTTGACTATCACAAAGTAACTTTACTTTGTCTTGCATCCTTCCAAACTCACCAAACAAACCTTTTAACCAAACCTCCTCTTTGCAAGCATGTGAAGCGACTATGTATTGTGCTTTTGTAGTGGATAAAGAAAAAATGTTTTGTAGCTTTGACATCCAACTAATAGCTCCATCTGGAAGAGTAAAGACATATCCTGAAGTTGACCTTCTATTGTCCAAATCACCTGCAAAATAAGAATCAACATATCCACAAACTAATTCACAACTATTGTTATAAGTGATGCAGTAATCACTTGTGCCTTTCAAATACCGAAGCACCCATTTCACTGCTACCCGGTGCTCTTTACCTAGATTTTCCATATACCTACTGACAACCCCAACTACATGTAAAATGTTTGTCCTTGTACTAACCATCGCATATATTAGACTTACCACTGCATTATCATATCGTATTTAAGACATATATTCCTTTTCTTATTTTCTACTAGGACATAAACTTGAAGAAACATTAAAATAGGAAGCTGAAGGGACTGAAACTAGTTTCACATCGTTCATACCATATGTCAAAAGTATGTTCTCAACATACTTTTGTTGTGACAACCAAAGATTTCCATTCCTCGTTTCTATGAATATCTCCATGCCCAAAATCTTCCTTGCTGCTCCTAGATCTTTCATATTGAACATCCTAGCCATCTGAGCCTTGAACCTGTTGATATGAGTTATGATTTTTCTTGCTAAAAAAATATCGTCAACATACAATACTATGATAATGAATATTCCATTATTCAATTTCTTAAAGTAGACACAATGATCATACTCACTCCTTGTATAGTTCTAGCTCACCATGAAAGAGTCAAATTTCTTGTACCATTGTTTGGGCAACTGCCTCAGACCATACAATGATTTCTTGAGCCTGCAAACAAATTTCTTGATGCGATTATGAATGAACCCTTTAGTTTGTTCCATGTAAATTTCCTCATCCAAATCTCCATGTAAGAAGTCATTTTTAACATATAGATGCTCTAACTCCAAATCAAGTAATGCAACTAATGCTAACACAATTCAAACTGAAATAGACTTAACAAATGGTGAAAAAATCTCATGAAAGTAAATACCTTCTTTCTAAGAATATCCTTTTACAACCAACCTTTCATTGTACCTTTGCAGCTTATCATCAACACCCTTGTTCAGCTTGTAGACCCACTTACAACCTATAGTTTTTCTGTCTCTTGGAATTTCCACCAGTTTCCATGTGGCATTCCTCTCTAATTCCTTCATTTCATCCTTCATTTATTCTTTCCATTTATCGTTGTTAGAACCATTCACATATACCAGATAGCACAAAGTTTCATCATCATTAGTACTTAAAGAAACTAATGAAACAAAATCTTCATACCTTCTTGGAGGAGTTCTAACTCACGTACACCTCCTTAGGGAAGTTTGTGGCTCATCCACATTCTGTTGATTGTTATCATCAACCATATATTCCTCTACAAGAAACGCTTCATGAACATCTTCAAAAACTTGTTCATGTTCATTTTCACTTGTATTTGAACTGGTTTCAAACTGAATATGTTGATACTTACGTACTTCATCTTGTTTCATTTGAACATCTACATCTGATTTGATGAGAGATGATTCATCAAATATTACATCTCTGTTAATGGTGATCTTGTGGGAAGTAGGATCCCACAACCTGTACCCCTTAATACCATCACCATATCCAACAAAGATAGGCCTTTTTTATTTTGGATCTAATTTAGAACGCTGATGTTTTGGAATTAGAGCATAGGATTCACAAATAAAAAGTTTAATATTAGAATTATTACAAGGGTGACCTTTCCATACCTCTTTAGGAATCTTTCACTGTATTTCTGTTGATGGTGATTGATTCACCATATAACAAGTTGTAGTTACTGCTTCTGCCCACAGTTCCTTTTGCAAGTTGGCATTACTAAGCATACTCCTTGGTCTCTCTAGAAGAGTCTTTTTCATGAGTTCAACAACTCCATTTTGCTGAGGATTATAGGAAGTAGTTTTATTCCTATCGATCCCAAACTCCTTGCAATACTTCTCAAATTCCATTGATGTAAATTCACCACCATTATCAGTTCTTAAACATCTAATGGACCTACCAGTGCTCTTTTCCACTAAACCTCTAAACTTATTGAAAACAGTAAACACAACAGACTTTCTTTGCAACATATAAATCCACACCTTCCTCAAGAAATCATCTATAAAAGTAAAAAAGTATGATGATACTCCATACGAAATAGTAGGGGATGGTCCCCAAACATCGAAATGGATATAATCAAGGATTCCTTCACTGGTGTGTCTTCCATTTTTAAATCTATGCCTATTTTGTTTTCCATAAATACAATGTTTGTAGAAAACTAACTTTAAAGACTTTAGAATAGGAAGTAACTTGTGATCAGTTGATAACTTTAATCATTGTTCTCTCATATGGCCCAATCATTGATGCCACAATCAAATAGAATCACTTTCGTTCTCAGATATCGTTGTCGGATGATCTGACTCAGTTCTTCCTTCTAACAGAAATAGGTTACCAACCTTCTTCTCTTTCATAACTAGTAGGATTCCTTTGTAGACCTTCATAAATACACCTTGAACAATACTCTTATATCCTCCAGTGTCTAAGACTCCCAAATAAATTAGGTTCTTCCTAAGATCAAGTACATGTCTCACATCAGTTAGTATTTTAACAGTTATATCAAACATATTAATTCAAATGCTACCGATTCCCACAAATTTACACGAGATATCATTTCCCATGCGAACTATTCCATAATCTATAGACTCATAAGTAACAAACCAGTGTCTATGAAGACACATGTGGTTTGAAGCATTAGAATATAATAAGTACTATTGATCATGACATGAACCAATACTATTTGATAAAACTTCATTAGTCATACCTGAACTTGTTGTTGAACCTGTTTCAACTGCGCTCGCTTCCTTCATTTCTTTCGAAGGGTCATATTTGGAGGCTTGTTGTCGCTTCCAACAATCCTTCTCCAGGTGTCGTGTTTTTCCACAAAACCATCACTTAAGCTAGCTCTTTTTTTCCCTTTGACTTTGACCTAGAGAAATCCCTCTCACCCTGTCCTCTTTCTTTAGGTTTTCCTCTAACCATCATCGCCTCAAATGTATAGGTTTCTGAATTGGTTTTCTTCCTTGTTTCCTCAGATAGTAGAGCTCCAAAGATAAAATCAAACTCAATATTTTTTGTTGTGATGAAACTAATAGAGGTAACAAAGTGATCCCATGACTCAGGCAAACAACACAATACTTTAATTGCCTTGTATTCAGAATCAAATTTTACTACCATGGTAGTCGACTGAACTAAGACAATATTAAAAGTATTTAAATGATCAGCTATTTTCATACCTTCCTTCATGTGAAAAATGTACAATTCCTTTTCAGTAATATTTTGTTCATCAAGGATTTTGTCATATACAGGCTTTCCAGCTTCGTCCATAAACCGACTGTTCTCTTCTCTGCAACAATGTTGAACAAAACATCATCGACCAAACATAGGCGTATGGCACTCACTTCTCTCACATCGATTGCATCCTAGTGTTCATCTGTTATGGTTGTGGGCTTCGTTGCTTTTCTCAAAAGCGCTTTCACCATGCCTTGTTTCACAAGAAGATCGTGCATTTTCACCTTCCAGATCTGAAAATTGTTTTTACAATTGAACTTCTCGATTTCAAACTTATCACTTTGAGTCTTTGTCATTAGAAGAAAGAATTCCAAAAACCACTGCTTATACAACCAAGCCCCTTTTATATGAAAAATAACCTTATGCTTAAAAATTGAACCCAAAAAACTAATGATGAAAAGGTTTTGAAAATATTAAAAAATATATATATTTTATACCTTAATACGACCTTTTTACCAATATCCCTTATGCAAATCATTAAGTGAAAAAAATCAAGGGGCAATTAAAATATTCGCACCATTCCATTTGTTAACTCTTAATACCATTCACCCATTAAATATTCGCACCTTTTAACAAAACCATGCAAATATTGTATTGGATATTCCACGCTCCCATTTAGCAGTTAGAGAAACGTTGTTTTTGAAAATGAGAAATTCAAGAAGGCCACTACTAAATCGGAGCTCCTATCTAGCAGGAACCCCAGCGTTGATGCAAAACTCATCTCTCCCACAAATAAATGAAATCAATCCCCCTCAACACGCCCACCTCAGCACACTGATGTAAACCAACGGAGCTCCCAGTACCAAATGACCCACGCATTGATATGTTAAATGCTCCTTCACCCTCCTCAATCCGTGCACACGAGTTTCCTATCCATGCTTTACTCTCACGCAACAACGCTTTTCGTCCACATTCAAAATACTTTCCCAAGCTCTGATACCACTTGTTAGAATTGTAAATGCGGAATACATAATTCATATAAGATAATCAACAATAACATAGATTAACAAACACAGATTTTATGTGGTTCACCCCAAATTTGGGCTACGTCCACCAAGCGAAGGTATCGATTGTCTTATTATTCAGATCAAGGAGATTTACAATAGCTTCACTCATACATATCTCTCAGCCTCTACATGCATACACAAATTTATAGAAACTAATTCATTTAATGTGCTCCTATCCTTGGTCTAATTTAGTTACAACCAATTCAGAATAACAGGATCTAAAAAACTATTCTTGGGAATTCATTGTCACCAAAATCCCAACACTATGTAGGGGTAAGGCATCAACAACACCTTACATTCATTGACTAGTGGTGCATAAACACACTTGGTGGAACTTGGAGAGGTTGCAATGTCAAGGTCTGACGGCTATGTTTGCTTTATCTTTCATTGTTCTATTGGTGGGATGCCTATTTGTGGAGATGGTTCCTCAGGCCTTGTTGCCACATTCTTGTTACACATCTTAGGTTGGTGAATGTTATAACCTGTATGAGTGGATTAATTAGATGAGGAGTCGTCATTTTTTAAATTAATGTATAAATTAAAGTAATAATACATTAATGTATAATGTAACATATTACATTATTAATAAAGTATTTATATATATATATAGAGAGAGAGAGAGAGATTGAAATACCAATAATGTAATGTAACATTATTGATATTTTAATAGATATATTAATAATATAATTCAACATTAATATATAAATTAAAGAATTAATTTAAAATAGTGTATAAAATAATGTATGTATTAATTGATTGATAAATTAATGATCTAATCTAATATTATTAATGGAAAAAATATTTATTTATTGATAAAAACATTGAATATATTAATACATTAAATGTATTAGTAAATATATTACTAAAATATTAATACACAAATAAAATAATGTATTAATGATACAATAATCAAATAATAATACATTTAACTTACTTAATGTATTTAATAATATATTATTATATTACTATAAAGTATACATTAATATATAATGTAACATATTAAATTTTTAATAAATTAATATTTTTTTAATACATTAATTATTAAATTATTATATATAGATTAATAACAACATATAAAGATTATTATATATACATTAATAAAATATTCATATATATATATATAGATTGATAAATTAATAATATAATGTAACAATATTGATACATTCATAATATAATAATATGTTAATGTATTATATAAATTTTAATAATAATTTGCAATATTATTTGATACATTAATAATAATGTAATATAATAATCAATTTATATATTAATAAAATATGATTAATTAAAAAATTAACAAAATTTTAATAGAATAATATATTATTATATTAATAACGAATTAATAAAGTACTAACAAATTCATTTGAATGAATGATGTTAGTAATATATTATTAAAATATTAATACAATAATATAATACATATATAAACTCATCATATAAATAAATCATTTAAAACAATATATATATATATATATATATATATATATATATATATATATATATATATAT
>JASDQU010103339.1:207418-217654 GCA_032191745.1 Picea mariana | reverse complement strand
AACAAGTCACATATATAGTTAATTTAAACAAACTTATAAAAAATCAACATAAATAAAAAAACAAACCACACATACCTATAAATTAAACATAAATTAAACATATTAAACATAAATTAAATATATGAAAATAAATCATATATTAAAACAAAAAAGAATATTATAATAATGAAGAGAAAGTCTAAAAAAACATACATAGATTATTAATTTTTTTAAATTTCTTGATTTAACCAAAATTTAAATATATCAAATATCTTTAAGACTCAATCAATTAAATAAACTCATTATATAAATTAATAAATTATAAATAAATAAATTAAAATGTAGTATATAAACGCACCTAACATATTAACTCATTGTTTATAAAAACATCAAATATTAAAACATCAAATATTTAAAAGGCATATATGAAAGGCATTGTATATAAACTAGCCACATATAAATATATCAATTAAAACTAATCATACAAATAAATCAATTAAAAATGAATATACAACATATTAAATAAACTTCAAATAAATTTATATATATAGATATAAATATAAATGAAACCTATAAAAAACAACCCTTTATATAAAATGAATAAAAAATCTCGTATCTCATATATGTCTTGAAAATCTTAAAAATATGTTTTTCACTCAATTTTTATATGGGATTTGTATTAGTTTCTTTTGTATTGAGTGGTTTAATTAAAGATTATGCTTTTATTTTAATAACTCAAACCTTAACTTTATTAAATTTAATTGGGTTTTATAGATACATATCAAAGTATTGTGCATGGGAATTTCAGGTAGCACAATGAGTATTCAATAGAATCTTCGATCGTGAAAGTCCTTAAGCAAGCAAAATGGCTATTAAAAAAAAAAAAAAAATTAATATAGATAATCAATATTTCATGAATAGTAATCTATATATTGTAATATTTATAATGCAATCAAGTTTTTAAGTGAAAAGACTTCAATCCTATGAGAAAGTTTACCAACACTCTAATACCATTTACCTAAAAGGATAACAAATTGAAATAAGAATGGAAAAAAAATTCCTACTATTCATCTTTAATACCAGATTGATTTTGATTTAATTATTTTCTTTATATCTACCATTAATATAAATCCAATCATAATGATCTCAATCACCTCTCACAATGAATGTGAATAATAGGAGAAGAACAAGAAATTGTAAACTAAACTAAACAATCAATATACCTCTTTATCTATCGCCTTGTGTCTTTGGTTCAGGTATCAAGCAAATTGTAAAGTGACGTCCTAGTAATTTTAACAATCTAGGAGACACTAGTGATTGAAATGTTAGCATGATCAATATTTAAATCTGTTCAGAATGTTATTGGAAAACCTTGGTTAATATGTTGTAATAATCGGCTACAACTTACCTTATACAACCCATTAACATTGCACCTGCACCAACAAAAAATAAACACATATTCAAGAAACAAAAAATAACATATAACAAACAGCAAGCAACATACACTTATACAAAATATTGTTTTTATAAGTCATTCTAGGAGGTAATATCCTCAATTATATTGGGGACACTGAAAGCAACATGCACGTATACAAAATATTGTTTTTTTAAGACATTCTAGGAGGTAAAACCTAGATTCCTAACTAGGCATATGCATGCTTGGAGCCATAACTCTAATGGAGTGAGATTTTATACATAAAATCTAGAACACGTCTCCCTAGCCAATTTAAAGCTTAATTCGTAAAATTTAAAACATAGCTTCTTGGCCAATTTAAACCTTAGTACATTGAAGTGAATTTAAAGTGTTCTCGGTAAAGGAAGCACACGCCATAATATGAAAGACGCTCATAATACGAAAAGAAGCAACTCGACCCTTTCCATCCTCCATTACCATGATATGGTTAAACTTGGTGGAAATGTAAATATGATCTTAAAAAAGATAAAAAGTTATTAGTGAAGTGAATGTTTAATGTGACGTGATTTTGCAAATGAATTAGATATGGCAATTAAATGATCATATAGTAATTATTTAATATGATTAAGTAAATGTGAAAAGTTAAATAGGTTAAAGGATATTTTTAAAAATGTTAAGAAGTTCTTAACATTAAATTTCATTCATTGATTTGGAAGGACGACTAAAAATATGCTAATATCTTCAATTACTAGTTATGAAATTAGAATTTATAATTAAAAGATCATTAAATTTGCCCATTTCCATTACTTATACAAATTTAAATAAATAAACATTGTATGTATGTATGTGTGAGAAAAAATATTACAGCGCTCATGAATAAATACCTGCTACCATACCACTGCTACCATACCTAAACGACATAGCTTTGGGATTACAAATCCAATTGTCTTTCCCATTCAATATTGACCAACTCGTCAAGATGCTCTTTCTTTTATTCTCTTTCTTTGTTTTTGTCTTACTTTTGTTGTAAAGCAAGGATAAGGATAATGAAAAGGTTAAAATCGTATCATGTTTACACTAATAGTTTTTATTTATTTCTTTGAGCGCCGTGTTACTAGAATCTAGATATCACCATTAGTACTTAGTAGGGAAGCATGGAATATAGCAATCACTTAAGTGGTGGTAATCTATTAGACTCGTTTTAATTAAACAAAACTTTTTTTATTAAACTAAATGTTCTTGAATTTTTAAAACTTTTTCAAATTTATATAAAATTTAAAAGCTATTTATAATTGATCTATAATTGATTGTAGGGTTTGATTTCACCATATAACACTCACTTTTATTTTTATTTTTAAAAACATGAAACTGCCACATAGTCCATTTGTATTAAAGATTTATCTATAATTCTGAAATTTTTGCTTACTCCGTTTTTGATGCAATTAATAAAACCTTCGCCAATAATCAACGTTGTTTTGGAGATGAACGCGTGTCAAAATACTNTTGATTGTAGGGTTTGATTTCACCATATAACACTCACTTTTATTTTTATTTTTAAAAACATGAAACTGCCACATAGTCCATTTGTATTAAAGATTTATCTATAATTCTGAAATTTTTGCTTACTCCGTTTTTGGTGCAATTAATAAAACCTTCGCCAATAATCAACGTTGTTTTGGAGATGAACGCGTGTCAAAATACTGATGATGGCAAGAAGTGAGTACAACAGGAGCTCATTTTGATTATTGCTGCAATTCTCAGAAATTTCACCCCGCTATCAACCAAGAACACGGACTGTCAGCTCTAAAATTTCAATGGAGTTCTCTCGCTCTCAAATAATTACGTTGAAAGGCCTACATCTATTGACAATGGGCATAATTAATGATCTTTTAACCTTATTTAACCTTAAACCCTAATCTGATGGTTATGCATTGAAGATGCTGGCATATTTTTAGTAGTCCTCCAAAATCAATAGATTAGATTTATTGTTCATAACTTTCTTGCATTTATCAAGGCATCTCTTAACATGTTTACTTTTTAACATTTACCTAATCACATTAAAAAATTACTGTAAAGATATGTATTTGCCACGTTCCATTTATCAACCTAATGCAATCAAACGTTTCATATTACCACAGACAAATTACCACAAACATTTTATATTAAAAACACTCATTCTCAATATAATATTGAAGGCACACATTATGAGCCGCTACCTTTCAGTGTTCTCAGCAGCGAGTTAGCTGCTGTGCTAATATCATTATTGTGAATAAACCAAATGATAAAACGTCCCTTGCATCCCTATCATTATTGTAAATAAACCAAATGATAAAACGTACTTCAATAAATATTTTTACACCGAGAAGACAAGGTGATCCGGATAGTGTTGTTGGTGAAATTGCATCGAGAAGACAAGATGATCCGGATAGAACCTGTAATGTGTGCCCATCGCTCAGTTAAGAGATGACTTCGCATTTTGCGGTGAAAATAGTGTTTGTCCATCTCCGTGATTTTATACGGATGGGAGACCATTGATATATCACTTCCTGCTTCCCGCTCGGCCGCACATTTATGTATTTGATTTTCTCTACAAACCATATTTTATATTAGGGATTTGGCATCACGTTGAGCATTGTTCTCAGTGCTTGGTGCTAAGTTATAGCCCTTAACAATTATTTTGCTAAATTTTAACGTTGCTCTGAAAATTTCTGTTCAGGTGTTTGAGATAACAGTACAATGCAGATCACAGATTGGCGTTCAACGGAAAAGCAAAGTACCGCTACAGTTGCGGCTGGTAGAAATGAAGGAGCTCCACACAAAAGGAGCAGGGGACATAGATTATCATAGAGGTAAACAGTTGACATAGGCTATCATGAAGATAAGTTTCAACTTCAATTTGCCTTGTACCATTTGATCTCAACAAATACAAATGCACGTCAAATTCACCGTCGGTTACAATGCTGAGAAGGCTATAAAAGAACAGGCAATAGCTTTCAGGGCTTGCACCCTCGTTAACAACACATCTATCGATTTGAATTTTGTTCTACCATATTTTTCTTGTTAATTAATTTTAACTGTTATATGTCCATTGCTGTGCTCTGCAGTTGAAAATTGCATTAATCACCACCCCAACAAGTATAATGTGGCATATTTGCATTAATGTTTGATTCTTCTGTTTGATTTTGCTATATTTCATTTTATTTATGCTCGATTTCTGAGTTATTATGGGATAATTTATCATAATTCAGGTCAATGAGAAGCACGGGAGGTTATTATGTTCGAAATGCCCCCACCAAGATGCTCAGTGATTGTAGCCATAAATGGAAAAATTGTGCATTTTCCCACGGTGCTCCAAAAGATTTTCCAGTTTTCTATAAAGTTGTTCTATTTATTAAGTCAGTAATAACCTCTTATAATCGGCTTGGAGTATGAAGAGTCTTCCTATTAAAATTGAATATGAAGAGTCTTCCTACTAGATTCAAGGAAACGTAGGAAAAATGTACAGCTAGGATCAATTAGATAATTGTCCTAAAAAATCTTCATTATTGTCGTCAAAAATCTTCATTAAAAATTAAGAAGAAAATAAAAAAAAGGCTTGTATTCTAGTTAGATGGCCACTTGAGCTAACTGTTTGGCTTCCACACTTTCAAGGTGGCCCCAGGCTTTCAAGGTGGTTAGCGATAGTTGTAAACGTTGTTATTTTCATTCTCGGGTGAGGCTATTGTAATGTTCTTGACTTGGCTAGTCTCGGAAACTATGCTAATGTGTGTGTATGATTGATTGTTTACAACATATATATTGAGTATAAAGATGGTAAATGAGACAAAATTCTATAAATCGTATATAATGATATCTCCTTAGTATAATGGCGAATGCGACTGAGAATAAAATAAATCACTCAGCTAGATCAATGACAAAAGGATCTTAACCGGAATACAATAAGAAAACTAAAATGATAATATCTGATGATAGATGACACTGTGGGATCAATGGAGGATTTGCAACCTATGGGAGCTCACGCGGTAACTACCAGAAAGTTTTCCCTGGTGGCTAGATCTCATCAGTCTGAAAACTATCCCGAACAATGCGCCCTGCTGTCCCTCTCAGTACTGACATGCCCCTCTCTTGGTGTTTTTTGACCCGGATGGATCCCCTTAGGGGAATGTGCCCCTCTACTACTTGAAACTATTCCCTAGTGATTACACTGTTAGAGGCCTATTGTGAAATGGGTCGAAAGGGTTTCCCTAGATCTGATTTGATGATCGCTCGAGAACCATGGATGTGTCCTCCCCAAGTGTCACACTCCCAATGTCTCGAAAATGCATCCTTGATGATTCCCCCATCGGAAACTGAAGAGAAACCAGGAAAAATATGTGTATGTCCTACCTCTCAAATGGGTTGGAGGGGAATCTTTGAACTCTCCTAGAATGGGACAAGTCGATTCACTAAAAATCCTCAGAAGTTGTGCCCTCTCCGTGAACAAGTGTGCCCTTGCTGCTGAACCTTGTAGAACTACTGTTGTTGAAGACTGATGCAAGTCCTCTATGATCTCCCGGGTGACTAGGGTGTGTCTCTCAACATCGAAATCAACCACTTGTGTATTCCTCCTGGAACCCATTGAGCTACCTCTCCTGAGATGCACCTTTCTCCTCAATGATAAGTCAAAATATGCATAATGATGAATTAGGTCATTGTATCTTCTCTTATAGATGCCCTAAACCCTAATTCTTTGTAGACATCTAATGTTAGCTCATCTATTCTATTTTTATCTCAAGTTGTCTTAAAAGTGCTTTTAGCCACTTTTAGCTCAATGCCACTTTCTGGTTATAACACCTTTGACTCGGATGACCTCTAGTAACCCTATTTACCCCTTTTTGGCCATGGCTATAGTCTAACAGGGTTGTTTACACCATTAATCCTCCTCTCTCGAGCTCCTATTTGGAAAGGGACATTACAGTCCTCCATTCCCAAAATTGCTTGTCCTCAAGCAGTACCAATCCAGGATGTTGCAACACCTCCTCGCTCTCCAAAGAAACATCCTCTATGGGAAGCCCTTTCCATTTTATTAAACACTCTCTAATGACACTCCTCCTCGTTTTTCTCTCTCAAAATTCCAGTACCTCCTCCAGAATCAACTCGAACTGTCTCTCCTCGTCCAACGGGAGAAGCTCCTTTGATATGTTGATGAACTATCCCACTGCCTTCTTGAGGCAAGATACATGGAAAACGTTATGAATATTGCTCCCCTCTCGAATCTCTAGCTCATAGGAAACCTCGCCTACCTGGTGCATGAACCTGTAAGGTCAATAAAATATGGGCTTGGGATTCTTGGTCCCACTCTTATTCAGATATGACTGTCTATAAGGTTGGAGTCTAAAAAAATAAAAAATCCCCAACCTCAAAGTTGTGCTCCATCATGTGCCTGTTTGCACTCATCTTTTGTCGATTTTGTGCTATCTGTAGGTTATCTTTTAACAATTTAAGAATTTCCTGACTCTCTGTGATCCAATCCTTGGCCTTGGGAGCTCTTCTCTCCCTGAAAACCAAGTCTATCAAAGTGGTGTCATACCAATGGACATGTGGAAAGTGGTGTTGTAACAATGCTCTCCTAAATGCAGCCACATGGCCTATGTTCTTTGTTTTTCACCCACATAGCTCCTCAAATACCATTAAACCCACTTCTTAACAATCTCTATCTACCCATCTTTCTAAGGGTGATAAATGGTGTTGGGTGTGAACGCGGTCCCCACTAATCCAAACAACTCCCTCCAGAATGTCCCAATACATTGATTGTCCATGTTGTTGATGATGTTCCTTGACAACTCATGAATTCTGAAGACCTCTCAAAAGAATAACTAGGCTACTTGAACTATGCTATACTTTGTTGGTATGGCATAGAAATGAGAAAACTTGGTCAATCTATCGACCACTACATAGATGTCATCCTTACATAGATGAAATACTTACCATCGACCTTGGGTAGGCCTGTGATGAAGTACATCGAGATGCTCTCCCATTTCTTCTCTAGAATGGGAATTGGCTGAAGTATCCCTGCTAGAAGCGTATGCTCTGAGTTTTTCTGCTAGAAATTCACACACTCACTGAGATATCACATAACATTTTGTTTGAGGCCCTTCGATGATAACTTCTCTATGATCTTCCTATAGGTTTTGAAAAACCCCTCATGCCTTGCTAATGCTGAATCATGAACTGCTACAAGGATATTCTTCTTGAGACCTAAATCTGGTACCAAGTAGATTATCTCCTTGTAGAATATTACATCGTCAATGAACTTATACCTATCATTCTGATTATTTCCATCCATAATCTCGCAAGAAAACTAGTTCTTGGAATATTCCACTAACAAGTGGGATTTCCAATCCACTGAAATATCCATCAAAGGACACGTTGCAGGTCTCGTAGATAGCGGATCTGCCATAATGTTCTTCTTCCTTTTGACGTAATCTATGTTTCAGTCGAATGCTTGTACCTTCGCCACCCATTTATGTTGGCACTCACTTAGGTACTTCTTCTCAAGCAAATACTTCAAGTTGTTGTGATCTGTTTTGACCATGACTTTTTTCTAACAGTGGTATCTTATTTTTCCAACACAATATAAGGTATATGTTTTCGTTCAAGCATGTTTTGAGTGTCTTAATGATGGAATTTCATTCCAAAAAATTGTATACTTGGATAGAACCTATTTTTCTTGTTTCGTGTATTTTTTGGAAATTTTAATATTAATTTAATATTTTTTAAAATTATCAAAGTCAACATAAGCCTGAAATTACAATGTCTTTTGTTCGTGCAGGCTAAAAGGGTCTAACCATGATCAAAACAATTTTTATTATTTTTATATTGCAGGTATCAGTCTCCTCTTGTGCTTCATATAATTCATTTGAGAAATGGTTAAGTCGAGAAAAAATTATAGAAGAAATAAGAAAGGTATGTATTCTAGGATTTTGATACATGCGAAGACAAAAATAGATTAGAAATAGAAAACAATAATAATAATAATAAAATTGTATATTTGAAATTTGCATAGCCAACTCGATCTATGTCTATATTTTGTCAACAACTGAATTTTTTAGCCTATATAAAAATAATTTCAAAGATAGATATATAGAGGGGTATTCACAAAAATGGAGGTTGTTATGTATTTGTAGACTAAACCACTAGGTTTGTTATCCTAAATCTAAATTTGTGCTAACCAAGTTAGCATACACCTTGTCAATCCTGCTCAAAAAATTTGAATTCAAACAAGTTGGCACACTCTCCTAAAAATCATTTCCGTCCTTCTCTCTCTTTGTCCTCTTTCTCCTACACCTACCACCCCCTCTCTACCTCACTCACACTCTCCCTCTATAAACCCCTCTCTGTCTCCCTCTCTCTCCCTCACAGTCCTATACATAGTAAGACCTAGACATGGAAATATTTAGACATCACAAGGCATAGAAATATCTAGATCTATATTGTACCTTGACATGCCTTGGACTCTCACACTTACTCTCTCTCTATCCAACCCCTCTTCCACTCTTCCTCTCTCTCTCTCTCTCTCTCTCTCTCTCTCTCTCTCTCCATATTTCTCTTTCTCTACCCATTTTTCCCTCACATCCCTCTCTCTTCTACCTATATTTCACCCTTTCTCTCTCTCTCCTCGTTGTTAGTCTCACTCTCACTCTCTCTTCTCCTCTTTTCGTCTCTATTGCCCCTCTCTATCTCTGCCTATATCCCCCCCTTCCTCTAATTCTCACACTACGCCCCTTCTATGTCTCCCTCTCTTCTTTCATTCTTGTCATTATCCCTCTCTCTACCCCCCTCTTTTTCTCCCTCTCATCCCTCTCACACTCTATCTCTACCCTTCCTCTTTGTCCTTCTTTTTGCCCCCATCCTCTTTTTATTTCTCTCTCCCCCTCTCACACTCTCACACACTGCGCCCACCTTGTGCCACCATCTCTCCTCTATATATCCTACATCTACCCCTCTCTCCTAGATTTACCTCTCTCTCTATCCCCCTCTCTATTTCTCCCTCTCTCCCTCTAACACACTCTTTATTTCCTTAATATGTCTTTCTCTCTCTCCCTCCCACACACAGTTTCTACTCCCCCTATATGTCTTCCTCTCTCTCCCTCCCACATTCTAACAAACTCACTCTTTAACTCCCCTCTTTGTCTTCCTCTCTTTTCCTCAAACTCTCTCTCACACACACTTTCTATCCTCCCTTTATGTCTTCCTTTGTCTCCCTCCCACACTCTCGCACACACATTTTTTATCCCTCCTCTAGTTCTTCCTCTCTTTCCCTCCCGCACTTTAACATAATCACTCACTACCTCCATCCTTTGTCTAATTATCTCTTCCTCCCCTATTTTTCTACCTCTTTATTCCTGTCATATTCTCCCACACATACTTTCTATCCCCCATGAAGTGATTTATATCTATCTAGCCCCTTTTCCTTTATCTCCCCCCTTTCCCTCACAATCAGTCTCAAAGTCTCTCCAGCACCTCCTCCCTCCCTCTCTCTCTCTCCCCCCCCTCCTTCTCACTATGTCTCCTCTCACAATCTGTCTCAACCTCTCTCCACCCTATCCTTGTCTAGGCCCCCTCTTTATTTCTCGTCCCCCCCTCTCACACTAACACATTCTTCCTCTAACCCCGCCTCCCTCTATCTCTCCCCCTCCCTCCCCCTATCTCTCATCTCTTACCCTCCTACATCTATCACATATTTCTCTCTCTCCTCTACTCTCCCCCCATTTCTATGTTTATAAATCTCTACCCTCACTTTCCTATATCCCCCCCCCTTCTTCTCACAATCATTCTCACTCTCTCCCAACTCCCTCCTCCCT
>JASDQU010103339.1:157263-172567 GCA_032191745.1 Picea mariana | reverse complement strand
CAGCCACAACAACCTGCAGGAAGACCTTGATGTGATGATGATGGAAATGGCCATGGCCAGAAATTAAATCCTGGAACCCATCACAAGAATGGAAGGAGTTACAAATTTAAATGGATGAGCACTGTCTGTATGTGTGGGAGAGAGTATTGCAGTGCCCATGAATAAATACATAGCTTACAGATTGCAAATCCATACCAAAACCAAACCTAGACAACATAGCTTCCAGATACGAAATCCAAATCCAATTATATTTCGCATTAAATATTGAAAAAGTCTTCAGTATGCTCTCTCTTTGAAGTTGTTTCTTTTTTTTGTCTTAATGTTGTTGTAAAGCAAGGGCAAGGATAATGAAAGGAGTAGATTGAACTTGGATTTGTGTCAAAGTTCCATAACTTAAAGGAACTGTACATTGATTCGTACATGGTGTTTGAACCACTTATTCTTCAATGTCATCATTCTTAATATCATCAATAATTATGACTTTCCTTTCTATGCTTCCATCCCATGCTTCATTCTCCATAAATTGAACATCACAACTGATTATGACTTTTCTTGTAACAAGATCATACAATTTGTATGCTTTTGTATTTTCAAAGTATCCAAAAAATATGCATTTATGTCCTTTTTTATCTAACTTATTTCTTAGCTTATCTGGAAGATGTGCATATCCCACACAACCAAAATCTTTTAAGTGTGCCACATTATGCTTCATACATGTCCAGGATTCTTGAGGAACTTTCTTCTTCACATTTGTTTTGAGACATCTCTTCATGATATATACTGCAGTTGCTACTGCTTCAACCCAATATTCATTTGACAAATGTTTGGTTGCCAACATATTGTGCACCATTTCCAAGATGGTTCAATTCTTCCTTTCTACAACACCATTATGTTGTGGTATATATCCTGCAATGAATTTTTTTTATATACCATGAGCTTTAAAAAACTTTTGAAACTCTCTGGACATATATTCACGTCCTTTGTCAGTTCTAAGAACCTTGATGTAATAACCACTCTTCTTCTCCATAAGTGATTTGAACTCTTGAAAACAACCTAATGCATCATATTTGTGTTTTAGGAAATAAACCTATGTTTTTCTTGAGAAATCATCAATAAATGAGAGAAAATATGCATTGTCTCTTGTATATGGAGTTTTCATTGGTCCAAAAATACATGAATGTACAATTTATAGTGAAACTTTTTCTCTATATCACTTTCCAAATGGAAATGATTCTCTATGTTTCTCTCAAAAAATACAACCTTCACATATTTTTTTTGGTTTTTCAATTAATGGAAAACATTTTACCATATCCTTTGTGTGTAACAACTTTAGACCTACAAAGTTTAAATTTCCAAATATGAAATTCCATAGCCAGGAATCATCATGCACTTCAGACTAGAATGTTTCCAGCAACTCTGCGCCTTCTTTCATAAAACAGAGTGCACTAACTTTTCCTTCTTTAGAACTGCGCGCACTTAATTCTCAACTTTTTTCTTTGAAAACAATATCATACTATGCATATTTTCCGTCATAGACAACTTGTGTTGTTTTCTTCTTCATGGTTGGCTTCAATGTCAATGGAAACATTTTTTTTTTTTTCATTTGAGTTCTTGCAATAAGTTAATTGCTTGGATATCTATCCATAATCACACAATGATTATCTTCCATATATATTCTATATCCAACTTTCTGTAACAACTTCCCTCTACTCATCAAATTATGTTTTAGACTAGAAACATAATATACATCAGGAATAATGTTTTTCTCTCCTTGTTTAGTTAAAATGTCAATATTTCTTTTCCCTAATACAGTGACTTGGATATGTGCGCAAAGTGTAACTTTAGTTTGGACTGACTTATCCAAACTAGAAAACAATTCTAATTTTCCTATCATGTGATTACTAGAGCTTGACTCTAGATACAATATGTCACAAGGAATTTCTTGAGCAACATTACCTTCAATTGAGGAAATTATAGACATCACTTCAGCTTACTCCATAAACATAGGGTTGAATGGACTATTTGTGATGTTTGACTGATCTTTACCATTCTTGTTCTGATTATGTTGTCTCTTTCTGCACTCATATGCATAATGCCCATACTTTTTATAGTAATGGCACTCAATCTTTGATTTATCAAATTTTTGATTACTTGGTTGTCTCATATTTGGATTTTGACTTCTTCCTCCAGTATTTGAAGGACTCCTATTGCATCCATATCGAACAAAAATTTTTCCTCTACCTCTAGAGTTAGCTCTCCCCCTTCCTCTTCCATGACTTATAGATGACTTCGCAAGAAATGCATTTTCTAATGACATATTTGATCTATTTAATATGTGTTCATGATTAATGAGGGAAGATTGTAGTTCATCTAGACTGAAATGAATTAGATCTTTCCTCTCTTCTAGAGTAACAAAAAGGGTATCAAATTTAGGAAGTAGACTCCTCAGTACCTTCTCAACAACCTTTCTATCCTCTAAGGTTTTTCCATGAGACTTAATCTAATTTATCAGACCAATAAACTGGGTGTAAATTGAATCTATTGAAAATGAGTCTTTCATTGACAAAGTTTCAAAATCTCTTCTAAGAATTTGCAGTTTTGAAGTCGTGACTTTGTCCATACCTTGATAAGAAGTTTATAATAAGTCTCATTCTTGGCTTGCTTTGCTGATGAAACTCTTAGGAGTATGATTTCATGCATGGCTTAATGTATGTAAAACATCGCCTTCTCATCCTTCTTCCTTTGATATTTCAAAGAATCCTTCTCAGCTTGTGTGAGTGCATTATATGTTGCATGATATGTTGATTCTACATAGTCATTTTCGACTATCTCCAATATGTCTTGACCCAACAATAACACCTTCACGGTGAAGGACCATAACTCATAAATCTTACCTGTAAAAGTGTGAGGTTGAATATTGGATGTAGAGGCCATGATTTCACCTTACAATAGAGCTACTACTCTAATAATCTTTTTCTGATAAATCTGCTCTGATAGAACCTGCTCTGATACCAAATATCATATCTATAGCGTGCTAACAATCTTTGCACAGATTAATTACAAAGATTGTGTAGTGGACTTCTTCATCACTGAACTCTCAGAACTTATCGCATGGATCACAGACCACTCAGTGTAATGCGCGTTGTGAAAAAACACTTAATAAAACAATTTCTTGTAACAATGCTACTGTCAACCCATAAAATATGAACTTAAGCTTGACCATAAACAAAGATAATATATTTTTCACAACAAAAACTCAGAAATATATCAACACACATATGAATAATATATTATGAACTATGGTGTTGCATGCTAATACCAAATAAAATAAATAAGTTGACCTTCTTCTCCAATGAATTATGAACAAATTCTACAACTTACAAAACACAAAGCTTGAGGTCTCAGACTTCTTCGACTCCTTACATAGTTTTTATTTCTTGCTAACTATCGATTCTTCTTTCTGTTCCATTCTAGCTTCTCTGCTCTACTCTATTCACTACTTACAGACTCAGACTTACATAGAATGAGACCAAAAACATTGTGTAGAAGTAAACAGACTGAAAACAATTAAGACGACCATAAATTTCGATTAACTCTCATTTGCATAACAGAGCTCAAGAAAGATAAAGATTGGCTCATTAGATAAACTTTTGCTAAATCTCTTGCTTGATGTGTCTGAAAAACTAACATCTCTATTTGCGTGACAGCTTGAAACTCACAACTTGTCATCTATATCTCCAACAAGATAGAGCTAGTTTTAAATGCCCCCACCATAAAAAAACACAATGCATTTATTTTCTGAAGTATTTTGTCTTAGAGTTTGTTTGAACAATATTCTATCTTTTCGAGGCTGGAAGTATTCAAATGTTTTTCTTTAAACACACTTCAAAGCATGGATTATAATTTTGCATATAAACAATTATGAAATAAAAGTTTTCATATAAAGAAGTATGAAAACACATTATTGCCAAGTCGATACACTTAGATATTAATTTTCACTATAGTAATCTCTGCAAAAATCTCAATCAATTTTCACTATTAGTAATGTATGCAAAAATCTCAATCATACACACTATTAATATTCTATGCAAAAATATCAATGATAAAATAAACACTATTAGTAATCTATGCAAAAATATCAATGATAAATTGAGTAGTATATTTATTTATTTCTAAATTTAATATCAAACAAACAAATTGAATAAAAAATCATCTGCAAAAGAGAAGAATGCAAGGACTCCAAAGAACAAAAGAGAAGAATGCAAGGAATGCTAGGAACTTGAGGGATGTAGTCCTCGTTACGTCTCTTCGGAATGGGTGATATGTTTTATAAACTTAGAAATTAAATAACAATTAAAATATAGCAGGTAAAAATGAATAGTTATTTTGTATTAAATGTCGTCACCATAAAAAATAAAATTAGTAAAAAACAAATTAGTGCGGTGATATGTTCTACGATTAAATAAAAATTAAAATAAAGTTGGTAAAAAAAATATTTATTTTGTTTTAAATGGGATCATCATAAATATTATGTTATATATTATATTATTATATAATTGTGGTTCATAAAGTAAAGAGGCTATGAGAGAAGAACATCAAAATATCAATTCTTAATGGGTCATAGCACATCTAGACAATAGAAACTAGCAACAACCTAAAATTACGTAAATTGATATATATCAACAATTTTTATAAAATAGTTGTTGATGGTCAACACACTTTTGGGATTATCATTAATATATTAATTAATTAATATATTAATGTATTTATTAATTATTAATATATAAATAAATTATTAATTAATATTTCTAAAATATTAATATATTAATAAAATAATGCATTATTAAAATAATAATAAACAAACATTTCATTCATTAAATACATTACTAAAGAATTGATACATTAAAACATTACTTTTTAATACAATGATAAAACAATATATTAATAATACATTAATAATTGTAATGAATTAATTAATTATTAATTTATACATTGCTAAAATATTAATACATTAATACTGTAATATATTATTATATTAATTTAATGTATTAATGTATAATGCAACATATTAAACTATTAATGTATATCAATGCATTCTTGTATTAATTAATTATTAATGTATTAATGTTTTATTAATTAATATTGTTAAAATATTAATACATTAATAAAGTAATACATCATTAAAAAATTACATTTCTTACATTAAATGGATTAATAAATACATTACTAAAGAATTGATACATTAAAACATTAAATCTTAATACAATGATAAAGCAATATCTTTTTTTTTTTTATGTAAGTGTCTATATATTACCTTCCAAGATAAAAAATTACAGCAACGAAATGAATGTTAAAGAATTGTGTGTGTTGAATTGCTCGAGAGGGAAACCAATTCAACATGTTTCTGAAAACTGAAAACACCAGAATTTAAACAAAATGAACTGAGTCGCCCCATGGGAAAATCGATTTGTCTAGATGTGTTTGGCCTACTAGATGGCCTACTAGAAAATAAAAAAGACAAACTTTTGACATGCAGAAAGAGAACAGTGTGCTAGATGTCGCATACGACCCAAGAGGAAACTTCTAGAAATATAAAAGATTGAAAACAATTAAGACGACCATAAATTCCAACTGACCCTCATCAGCATAAAAAAGCTTAAGAAAAATAAAGATTGACTCATTAAATAATCTTTTGCTAACGCTCTTGCTTGATGTGTCTGAAAAACTAGCGTCTCTATTACCACGAGAACCTGAAGCTCACAACTTGTAATTTATATCTCCAACAAGATAGAGCTTTTTTTAAATGCCCCCACCATAAACAAGACAATGCATTTCTTTTATAGAGTATTTTGTCTTAGAGTTTTTTTGAGCATGGTTCTATCTTTTTGGGGATGAAAGTATTCAAATGTTTTTCTTTAAACACACTTCAACGTGTGGATTATAATTTTGCATATAAACAATTATGGAATGGAATTTTTCATATAAAGAAGTATGAAAACACATTATTGTCAAGTGGATACACTTACATATTAATTTTCACTATTAGTAATCAATCATAAATCGAGTAGTATATTTATTTATTTCTAAATTTAACACCAAATAGAAAAATTAAATAAAAAATCATCTCCAAAAGAGAAGAATGCAAGGACTCCAAATAACAAAAGAGAATAATGCAAGGAATGTGAAGAACTAGAGGGATGTAGTCCTCATTACGTCTCCTCATCCTAAATTAGTGCTAAGAGTGAATGGGTGATATGTTCTATAAACATAGAAATTAAATAACAATTAAAATATAGTTGGTGAAAATGAATATTTATTTTGTTTTAAATGTCGTCACCATAAAAAAAAATAACAATTAGTACCAAAAAAATTAGTGCTTACCATGAATGGGTGATCTATTCTATAATTAAATAAAAATTAAAATAGAGCTCGTAAAAATGAATATTTATTTTGTTTTAAATGGGATCACCATAAACAAAACAATAAACTAGAAGCGCAAGTCATCCACATCTTTGCGAACAACACACACCAAATCATACAGTATCACCATTGAAC
Source organism: Picea mariana (assembly GCA_032191745.1). Classification (NCBI taxonomy): domain Eukaryota; kingdom Viridiplantae; phylum Streptophyta; class Pinopsida; order Pinales; family Pinaceae; genus Picea; species Picea mariana. The sequence continues at coordinate 166,012 of JASDQU010103339.1, read as the reverse complement.
CACGAAATCTTGCACATGAAGCACAGTCAGAGCATGGATGTTGTTGGCTCGGTGGTTCTTCCAAGTGGGTTGAGGTTTCTTCCAGAGGATTCATGACAGAGGGTGGTGGCGAGGGGCGGAAGGGTGATGGCATGGGAATGGAGTGCTTAGGTGAGTTCACTCTGTGGGCTGGGGTTGGTTGCGAGGAAGAGGCAAAATCCTGGATTGGCTCGGGAGAAAAGACAAAAGACTTTCCCTAGTGATCAACCCACTCCACATGACAAACCCAGGAAAAGGAGAATGGTGGAATTCTTCTCTGGCCCTATGAGGACTGAGTCGAGGAGGAAGGTGAGGAGCTGGGCGAAGAAAAAGGAGTAGACAAAGGTCAGATGGCCATACTAGATTTATTTTTGTACCACACAATGATTTTCTTTGTCTTCCCATGAAGTTGATGCATGGACAATGTAGAGATAAAAATAAAAGGTTCAGAGAGCATCCAGATGAAGAAGGTGATGGCTAGAGAGGGATTCAAATTGGATGTTTGCACTGCATAGAATGAAGAGACATGTTGATCCAATTGAGAAGTGACAACATAATATAAAACTAGGAGTGGAAGATCGCACACGCGTAAAGGTGACGACCATAAATGTTTCTCCATTGTCCGCATGAAGAAGCAGAGGAACGCTCACTTGAAAAATTAGTAGAGGGCTTGCAGAATTGAATAAAGCCTTGAGTCATCGAGAGATTAAGAGGGAGGCGATGCATGCATCAGTCATGTGGTTGGTGAAACTCTGGAAGAAGGCACCCTCTCCGGTGGACACGTGGGCCTTGCTGACAACCCATCTAGGGATAAAAGAATACATTATTAAAGTGTTACATTAATGTATATAAACTAAAGGTGTACTATGTATTGTATTACATTAATGTAATATATAATAATAATATATAAATGTCATGTATACATCAACCTAGTTAATTTACATTTATGGTATATTGATTAATACATTAGTAATGTAAAATAATTTATTAATGCGAATTAATAATTGATACATTGCTAAAATATTACTACACTAATAATGTAATACATTAAATATATAAAAAGAGACATTAAATATATTAATACAACAAATGAATCAATAAATACTTTATTAAAGTTTTAATACACAAATAAAGTAATATATTAATAATACATTAATAAAGTAGTGAACTAAATGTATGTAATAATACATTATTACATGAATTTAACGTATACATTAATGTGGTAATACATTCATGTATAATGTAACATATTAATAAGGTATTAATACATTAAAGTATATATTGATTCATTTATGAGGAAGGTAATGCACCGTCTTCCAAAACAAGTACTCATGCAATTGATCACAAAGACTCAAGTTCTTATCCTTTCCCTAGCTGAGTCTACTACGTGACAATGGTCTCTTTATCCATGGTAGCATCATAAATCATGGGTTGTAGAAATGAAATTTATTGTGAGAATAAGAGCTAACAACCCACTACACACACCTTCATTCATGGGAACTAAGTGTAACGCCCCCAAACGTTACGACTACAAGCAAAGAAAAGGTGCAATTTTTTTTTTTTGGTAGGAAGGAAATGATGCCGACAATTGATCCACACAACCTGACAATGAACACACACACATAGATCAGGAGACAGATAACAACAATTCATCTCACTCACACAACGATAAACTGGGCGAAACATGTGTAAACCAAAAACATAGAAACGACTACCCGCCCGACACAAATATGAAAAAGCCTACAAGATAAAGGACAACATCCACAACCCTAACAAAATAGTTTCAACGACCAGTAGCTATAACCTCTAACCCAAGAATTAACAACGACTACAATGAACAAACGCCCACAACGGGAAACACAAACACCGGTTAAGTTATCAATCGTCTCTATCCACTAGGGCACGCAATGATCCCCTTGTCAGGATTCATGTCGTCGCTAGGTGATAGGTGTGAATTTTTTTTAAGAAAATACAAAAATAAAATAAAAATAGATATAATAAAATAATTTTTTTAATTTTTTAAGGAAATATGATCAACCATAAATTATAATAAAAACACAAACTATAATAAGAAATAAGAAGTTTTAAAATTTTGATAAAAATTAACTTGAATCAAAAATATTAATATAAAAATAAAAAATCTTAATATTCATAATATATTTAACATATAACAAAACATCGTATCCTCAAAATATATCCATTATAACCTACAACATAAAGCCTATTCATATTCACATGAATAACAACATTACAAAGAAGCTCTTAATAATGTAACGTTATTAACGAGAAATAAAAGAAAAGAAAACTCCTTACCTTTTAAAAAGATAGATAAAAAGAAAAATCTAAAAAAAAACTAACAAGTAACCTCGTACTTGTCACCATACAAGTAAAAATTAAATATCATAATAGACATATTACGGCAGATAGAGGGATAAATGCAGGGATATATTGTGACCATTAATTCGCTATCATTGCATTGCATTCATTAAATCGTTGACTTAAGTAGCAATAGGGGTATCGCACTGGATTCTATAGATTCACTGTGTAACAATATATCATTGATATCGCTTCATCGAAGATTTAGCTACCTATAAAAATATAAAGATTCTCTCATTATGAAATGAATCGCTCACAAGACTATTCGTTATAAATGCTAATAATGTTGCCTTATTATTATACAAATACTTAATATAAAATGTTGTCAATATAACTATTGTAACAGTCAACAGTGTCATACAATCGGTGTTGTCAATGAACATTAAAATAGTTGAGTACTAACCTTTACTCGCAACAAATTTAAAACGATCATAGCATTTCAGATATTCAGCATGATAGCCAATTAAATGGATGGGATGCAATTAAGAGGAAATGAGATATATAAATGAAACTAGGGAGAGATGCATGCATAAATACCTTCAGACAGAAACACTGGCATAAGTAAATTGCAACCGCTATACAATACGTAGGTTATAGCAATACATTACAGGTGTGATAACCATACGTTTAGCTATACATTATATGTGTGATAACATATATATATATATATATATATATATATATATATATATATATATGGTTGTAGATTAAATGTATCACTATACAATACATTAAATAATTTGTTGTACATACATTGTTGTCCATACTCACCGTAAAAAAGTGTATAAGCAAATTTTGTGTAATAAAATGAATATCGTTGTGAAATAAAGGTTAATTCATAGTCTATATATGTATAATGAAGTTTACTTTCACAGGGTAAACTCACGATCAAATTATATTAAAATCACATAGTACATTCGCCATCAACTTATACTTAAAACACAGAGTGCATTTGGCATTAATTATATTAAAACACAGAGTACAGACACCATCAAATTATATTAAAAACACAGAGTATATTTGCCATCAATTACAATGATTTGTAGAGGGAGAAATTGTGTGGTTGAAGATATTAAACACAAGGAAAATTTTTCATCCAACCATAATGATTTGCATAGGGAAATTCGTGGTGGAAACTCAATAGAATTTGAATACTAAAACCATTTTTGAATAGTAAAATCCTTTCCAAATAATTAAATATTTTCAGAGTAGTAAAAATGTGGGTAAAGTGATATTGCAGTGGGTTAATCGCAGACAAAAGTCATGAAATGGAGAGTAATTAAAGATTCAAAATGTACTTTCTCAAGGGTAAGTCTGTTTCCTATCACTATGTGATGTCGCTGACTTCCATGGGTTAAAAAAAAATGTAGTCAAAAAGGGCAAATCCGCTACCAATTGAGGCATGACTTTGCTGAGTTTGTCATAGCAAAACACATTTAAATAATGGTGAAATCGCAGATTAAGACTCATAACTTTTCGTAGTCTATTAAATATATGAAAGACATCGATTACATTCGCAATACAACAAAATAATAATCTAGAGTACAACAATATACAAATGGAGGGTAAAATTTAGTAAAACGAGTTCATGCTTTTCGTACAAACTAAGGCCATGTCATGCAAAAATGAAAATCTGCCAAGTAAAGTAGTTGTGGGAAGGGACACGAAAGTCGTAAAAGAAAAATATCGGTAATGAGCCACTATAACCATGGAGAATATGTTGTGTAAAGGATTAGTAAAGACTTCAAAACTCAGAGATAATCCATCATAGGAAAACACAGAAGAAAAAAATCACAAGAACGCGCAGAGTTTCGACATTCAAGTTTCAGTGGTTTATCCAAGATTCAGCAATTAAAATGCAGAGAAAATCGAAGTTTTAATCAACATGGTGCAGAGATAAGTAAGGTAAATGGCTGGGAAAAAATATCCTTCTCTCATCATCCATGCACAAAAAACAAGGGCATTAGAATCTATAGGTCGCTATGCATCGAAGTGATGACCGTCGATTTGGCTCCTGACCAACTGCTTAGGCATGGACTGATGATCTAGGGATGAGGATGAAAGATAAAACACACACTCTTCAAATGATCAATTAAAAAAATAGAACTGTCATAACAATCAAGGATCGATGGCCAATGAGGTCAAATCGATGCAGTAAGTGTAAAGCAAGGATGACTTTAAGTTCTCGATTACAAAAATGCTAAGTAAAACACTTTTCTTTACACTATAAAAGTACAAAAATGAAAGCGGAAGATCAATAGTAATCTACCATGCAAAATAAAAGTATGTGTATCATAGTCCAAGGTGACAGCTCTGAGTCATTGTCCCGCATTCTCCATCCAGCTCCTGCTTGTCAATCGATGTGACTTCACTGGTACCTCCCAGCCAACGCTAGGGGTAATATTCTTCCCCATTAGACCCTCGAGCCACAAAGGAGCCACACACACTAAACCCAAGAACAACTAGAAACCATCTCACCTTGCAAGGTTGAGCTACCACTCGTTACCCGAGCTGGATATCCCAACTTCCACAAGATAAGTCAGTCAAGGCCAAAATTATGTAGTGTAACATTATGCATGAAAAAGAGATCCACACTCCTCCTCCTCCATCCTTTACATAGAGTTTCTAAGTGATTCATTTCCCAATTTCCCATTTAATTTAATTTTCATTAATTTATTTCAGAAAAATATCCACCGTACACATGTCATCCATCCCCGTAGTTACAACAAAAATTAATTTCATTAATTATTTAATTACTCCTACTTCCCTCACCCACCTAAAATCATTCCTAGAATCGCTCCTAGATGTCCCCATATTCCCTTACACATTTTAATGACTTACGCCCTTACTAAATTCCTAGTTGAGTTCAATTTAGAAATCTCTTAAAGGCAAGTTTCCTTACTAAGTTAGTCATTCTGGTTTTTTTCCTTATGCTTCCCTTTCTCTGTGTGTTTCCCCCTTTTTCTCTTAGTTTCCTATTTCTTTTAAGTTTCCCTATTTTCCCTTTTTATCTAAAACTCAAATTAGCAAGTGTAGAAAATTACCTTTTTTTTCTTTTTCTTTTTAATTAATAAACTTTAATTAGAATATGTAACAAACAATCATTTCCCCCTTTTTAAAAATTTAATCCCCCAAAGTAATTTGATTTTAATAAATTAATTGAATTTCTTACCCCTTTCTCATCACATGTTTAATTATTATTATTATTATTATTATCATTTTACCAGAAGTATCACTTAGACCTAGATTTTATTTTCCTAGGCTCAAAGACAATTTTATTAGAGAAATTGTTTTTAAATCTTTCTTATCACATCATTCGTTCTAATTCAATCTAGGTTTATTCACTTATTAGTTAACAATGTGACGTGCCCTTGAGGACACACTAGGTGCTCCTAGGGTGCCACTCGCCTCATTCTGTTTCCCTTGCATGATATGCCCTTCATGACGCACTAGATGCTCTAAGGGTGCCACTCACCTCTCTCCATTTTCTTCTTGCATGACATTCCCTTCAAGATGCACTATGTTCTCCAAGGGTTCCACTCACCTCTTTCCATTTTTTTCTTGCACGAAATTCCCTTCAAGATGCACTACGTGCACCAAGGGTACCACTTGTCTCTTGACTGACTTGGTAGACATAAAAAAAAACCTAGAGTCAATACTCTGCCAGGTGATCTTGGTGGAGAATAGGGGCCTCTAAGGAATAAGGCCCCTGCCTTATTGCACACCCCTTAGAATCATCGTGAGCGACTTTCATAATCTTCCCTCATGGCATCGTGGGTCTTCTCAAACTAGGTATTCGTTAACCTAAAATTTGAGCCATGACAAGAGTGCTAGTAGGTTGTTGCAGGGATATTGTCCACACCTCTCCCTCAACGTCTATGGTTGTCATGCGTGACCCCTCTACTCCACATGTGAGTTTGGTTGGCAAGCTATCATCAGCCTACATCATCAATGAATCATGTCAGGAATAAAACCAATCATCATAACATCTAATTAGATGTGCATATGTCATATCAACAATAATAAAAACCCAATAGTGCACTCCTTCACTCGATCCAGAGTCCAAGGTTTTTCATTGATGCCTCTACATCCTCGAGGTCCACAGTCTTGCACACTTAGGAAAACCCAATCAATAGCACCTGTCTATGTCAAAACAACAAAATAGCATGTCATCATATCCATAATTCCTCAAAATCATAATCAGAAGCCCAATAGTATAATAATCTGGATCACTTGCAAGCAAGTGTCCTCAAAGAATAAGTTCGCTTAGTGCATGCAAGAGAGGGATGTTACACCAAGGTACCAATAACCTAAACTAAGATTCCACAAAATGAATATATATTGGCCTATTATTACCCTTCCCCAAATATTACTCTCATTCAACAAAGGTGCAAACACAGGAGCATCTTTGATATACCTGAATCTCCCAGCTTCCCTTGCACTATGTGCTAGAATTGCAAATTCAGAATACACAATTCACATAAGATAATAAAAAAGCATGTAGATTAACAAACACAAAGTTCACATGGTTCACCCCAGATTTGGGCTACATCCACCAAGTGAAGGTATCGATTGACTTATTATTTAGATCAAGGAGATTTACAATAGCTTCATTTATACATCTCTCTCGACCTCTAAAGGCATACACAAATTTATAGAAACTAATTCATTTAATGAGCTCCTATCCTTGGTCTAATTTAGTTAAAAGCAATTCAGAATAATAGGATCCAAAAGACTATTCCTAGGAATTCGTTGTCACCAAAATTCCAACAATATCCACCTTGACAACAACTCACCTGATACCTTGCTCCTTCCTTTTGTTCAACACCTTTTATGCAAGCCAAGAGAATCCAACAACCATCTTAGCTTCTCTAAAAGTACTAGTTTTGTGAACATATTTGCCCAGTTCTCTTTTGTATGCAATTTCTTAAGAGAGACTCCACATTAATTGAGGACCTGTCTTACAAAATAGTACTTGATAGATATATGTTTTTTTTTACTATGGTAGGCTAGATTCTTAGCTAAGTAAATAGCACTTTGACTATCAAAAAGTAACTTTACTTTGTCCCGCATCCTTCCAAACTCACCAAACAAACCTTTTAACCAAACCATCTCTTTGCAAGCATGTGAAGCAGCTATGTATTCTACTCCTGTAGTGGATAAAGAAAAATGTTTTGTAGCTTTGACATCCAACTAATAGCTCCATTTGCAAGAGTAAAGACATATCCTGAAGTCGACCTTCTCTTGTCCAAATCTCCTGAAAAATTAGAATCAACATATCCACAATATAATTCACATCTACTGTTATAGGTGATACAGTAATCACTTATGCCTCTCAAATACCAAAGCACCCATTTCACTGCTGCCCAGTTGACTTTTCCTAGATTTTCTATATACCTACTGACAACCCCAACTACATGTGAAATGTCTGTCCTTGCACTAACTATCACATGCATTAGACTTCCTATTGCATTAGCATATGGTATTCGAGACATATATTTATTTTCTTCTTTTGTACTAGGACAAAAACTTGAAGAAATCTTAAAATGGGAAGACAAAGGGATTGAAATTGGTTTCACGTCGTTCATAACAAACCTCAAAAGAATCTTCTCAACATACTTCTATTGTGACAACCAAAGCTTTCCATTCCTCATGTCTAAGAATATATCCATGCCCAAAATTTTCCTTGCTACTCCTAGATCTTTCATATCGAACGTCCTAGCCATCTGAGCCTTGAACCTGTTGATCTTAGTTATGATTTTTCTTGCTAAAAGCATATCGTCAACATACAATACTAAGATAATGAATATGCCATTATTAAATTTCTTAAAGTATACACATTGATCATACTCACTCGTTGTATAATTTCGGCTCATCGTGAAAGATTCAAATTTCTTGTACCATTGTCTGGCGATTGCCTCAAACCAGATAATCATTTCTTGAGCCTGCAAACAAATTTCTTGTTGTGATTATGAACGGACCCTTCAGATTGTTTCATGTAAATTTCATCATCCAAATCTCCATGTAATAAGGCAGTTTTAACATCTAGCTTATCCAACTCCAAATCAAGTAATGCAACTAATGCTAACACAATTCGAGTTGAAACAAAATTAACAACTGGTGAAAAAATATGATGAAAGTAAGTACCTTCTTTCTGAGAATATCTTTTCACAACTAGCTTTTCTTTGTACCTTTCCACCTTATCATCAACACCCTTCTTCAGCTTGTAGACCCACTTACAACCTACAGTTTGTTTGTCTCTTAGAAGTTCTACCAGGTTCCATGTGGCATTCCTCTCTAATGCCTTCATTTCATCCTTCATTGCTTCTTTCCATTTATCATTGTTAGAACCATT
>JASDQU010103339.1:107026-125705 GCA_032191745.1 Picea mariana | reverse complement strand
ATATATATATTGCACCATATATATAACAAGGAACAACTGGTAGCATGCCAGTTGATGGCTCTTTTCCAAGTCTTTGCCCCTGCCCGGAGGTCGCGGGGTCGACTCCGGCCAACGACATAAGTTTTAAACCAATAAATAGATGATATGTGGCGACCATTGACTGGGCCACGTGTCGTCATTCCGTTCGCTACCAAACATGCCAAGTCATCTGCCAACTATCCAAATGCCTGTCTGCCATGTGTTGTATGGCCTTCCACATGTTGTACGACCTACCACGTCAGCGTGTACGGACTGTACAGACTGTACATTGAGCACAATTTTTTTACCTGTTTGTAAATTTGAACAGAACGCGATATCTCTCGCTCCTGATGTCTGTTTGAACCCAAAAGAGTTGCGTTGGGTTCGTAATGATGAGGCCTATGCTCTCATTCATTTTGAGGCAATTCTGAGAACTTTGATTTGAGCTAAAATTTGACTCCTGGTCCAGATTTTGATCACGCCTTCCCACTGAAAGGATTTTGGACCCACAAAAGCTTATGATTATCTGTCTGAGATTCAATACTCCTCTGCTTTCAAGTTCTATCAACTGATTCTACTTGAAAAGTCTTTTTGACAATCACCTGAATACCTTGACATGCCTTGCACTGCAACTGACTATGTCCTTCAACCACTGTTCTCTGGCTGCTGCTGACCCACTGTTCTCTTTATGCTTGGAAGACTGCCAACCTTCCCACTGAGAATCAAGTCCCTCTTGTGAACTCTTTGACGTCAACACAATCGGCTCTCCAATGGCTGCAAAAACTTTCTTGTGACATCTTGTCACAAGCCAAGAAACCATCAATCTTGAAAACAAATTTATACAACACTGAAAATGATGCCAACAAAGTTCTTTTTGATCTTCAAGCAAACTGTCGCATCTTGTACTTCATCAAAGCACATGGTGTTTTCTTGTATCTCGGTGTACTCAAAATCAACTTACAAACCAACAAACACCATCGAATAAACATAAGTTGAAAAACATGATCGACACAACATAGTTGTCAGACAATCATCGACACAAGTCGAAACTCATTTGAAACATATCAACCTTCCCAATCTAACAAGTCGACATACATGATACACAATCATGTTACAATCATGAATCATTCATGATGAACCATCACTAGGTTCACTGCTTGACATACATAAAAACAAATGCATGTGCATAACTCTTCAATTCTCCTTCCAGTACAAACATAAGTACATAAACCCCGTAACATGTGGGTACATAAGAGCTGAATATAAAAAATATATATGGCAGTAACAAGTGAACATCATATCCCACTTTTACATCCTCCCGGAGAAGTTGTGCAACAACAAGAATGCCTTCAGATTAATTGCATTCACATGCAACTTGCATCATACAAGTTGTGATAAACTGTTGCAACTTGTCATACTCTCAACATAAATGCATACATAAGACTGAAAAGTGCATTTACAACAGAAAATGCAAGCCTTACTTGCTCAAGAAATCCAACCATTTCTTACCAAGCCAACTCAACGGTGACTTTTTCTGTTGAAAATCGTCCTCTTGTGAATCATCTTGACACACATCGATGATGGAATCTCCTCTTCCATTCTTGCCAATCTCTTTATCCATATGCTTCTTGTGTTGTGGATGAGTGGTTGGATGCAATGTCCAACATTAGTCAATGAGATGACCCCTCTTCTGACAATGAGTGCAAATCTTTTGCATCCTCTTTTCACATTGTCTTTGCTTGTAAAGTTTTCTGAAAGTGGCCAATCTTTTCCAACATTTTGAAATATGATGGNAGAGGAATTATACCTTGAACATTCACCTTTATCGCATCTTTGAGGAGGTGAATTTGAAGCAAAATTTGTGTTTGGAACTTTTTCCCTTGTCTCCTCAACTTTGGAATTTGCTCCATCTCTTCGTTCATATCCAAGACCACAATACTTAGGGCTCTCTTCAACAACAATAGGTTCAACAATGCCTTGTGCATGCTTGCCTAACCCTTTACCTCATGTTCATGCATGTACTTGGTAAGGGTTTCCTTTGCCTTATGGAGTTGATTCTCCATCTCATGCAACTTTTCAAGAAGCTGGTCTTTCTCCTCCTTCATGGCCATCAACTGCTCTTCAAGGGAAATGCTCTCCTTTCTATCTTCCCACATCTCTTTCACCACATCTCTCATGGTTAGAAGCTCCTTCAACATCTCTTTTTCAAAGAACTTAGATAATGAAGATGTATGATAACTACCAATGTTTGAAGCTTCCTCCATCCTTGCAAGATATCAAACTAAACTTGCACAAATACCAACAGCTAAATCTCAAGCTATCAATGGAAAATACATGAGAAAAACAAACTATGCTCTGATACCACCTGATCTGAAAATAGAAGGCTGACTTGTTATGCTATGCAAGCACCCTCTACTTCATTAAAAAATAAACTTTACAGGACCTTGCTCCATGTGTTAGAATATGCAAGATAGATTATGTGTTAAGTTCATGCTTCTTTTAAATGGTTATGTGTGAGGTCTTTGCAAGATTAAATATGTTTTTTTCATAAATACAACATCAAATAATAACTTGCAGCAAATAATAACCGGCAAACACTCACAACACTCACAACATGATAAAGGAGTTCACCCCTCTCCGGGCTACATCTCCTTGAGCCTCCATCAATGGACTTGGCTCTCTGGGATTAATTTGTCAAAAATTATTTTAAAATCCGCTGCTCAACTCCAATGGAAATTATGACTGTACCATTGGGTTCAGAATACATAAAAACCCCAAAAATGACTAATAAAACTCTGAAAACGGATCATGGCTCAACTGGTTATGACCTCTTCTACATGTGGCCTTAAGCTTCCCTGAGCTTCTCTGTGGCAAAAACACCTTTAAAAGTCCTCAAATGGATATGAAACCTATCCCAAAGTGTTCAGAGCATATTAATTAGTCAAAAATGATTATTCAATCGCAGAAAACAAACATAGGCTCATCTGTGCATGACCTCAAACAATGAGGGCTTCAAGCTCCCTAGAGCTTCCTGAAACTTCAATGGTTAAAAACCTGCAAAAGAAGTCTTCAAATGACTGTGAAAATAGTGCCAATGGATTCAAAACGTCCAAAAACCCCTATCTGGGCTTTTATGGCACCTCATTTGGCCAAAAAATGAAGAAGATAGGCCTCCTGCCATTCTCTTCCTTCAAGCTTGCTGTCTCTGGTTCGCCAAAACGCACCTCTGGGAATTCTACCAAGAACACGCTCCAATTTCGTGCTAAAACCTAGCACATGCGCATAACCACAAAACCGTTCAAACTGTAGGACAATTATGGGTGCACCTAGCTCCTAACCGTCAAGGGCCAGGTCATATGACCCATGCGTCCACGCACTAGCATTAACATAGGCTCCCTTTACATAAGCTAATGGTCAAAGGCCAAATGGCTGGTCATTGATATAACTGTTGGAACAAACACAACCGCGCACGTGCGTCCATATGATATAGCTGTGGGTTATATGTAACATATCATGTGACCAAGGGCCGGGGCTAAGCCCCGGCTCGGTCGCGCCCCAAACCACACACATATAAAAACATATATATATATTGCACCATATATATAACAAGGAACAACTGGTGGCATGCCGGTTGGTGGCTCTTTGCTAAGTCTTTGCCCCTGCTTGGAGGTCGCGGGGTCGACTCTGGCCAACAACATAAGTTTTAAACCAATAAATGGATGACACATGGCGACCATTGACTGGGCCACGTGTCGTCATTCCATTCGCTGCCAAACATGCCAAGTCACCTGCCAACTGTTTGAATGCTTGTCTGCCACATGTCGCATGGCCTGCCATGTCAGCGTTCATATGGACTGTACAATCAACAACCCCCTTTTTTTTTGCCTGTTTGTAAATTTGAATAGAACGCGATATCTCTCGCTCCCAACGTCCATTTGAACCCAAACGAGTTGCATTGGGTTTGTGACAATGAGGGCTATGCACTCGTTCGTTTTGAGGCAATTCTGAGAACTTTGTTTTTTGAGCTAAATTTTGACCCCTGGTCCAGATTTTGATCAACAACTAAGTCTCTGGCCCTCAGTTGCTTTGACTTGTCCTCTTGTTCTTCTATTAAGCGTGCTATTATGTTCTATAACTTCCTCTTCTTCTCTCCTTCTGATATGATCTCTCTCGATCCAAGTTCTTCCTAATAAAAGTGCAAATGGGGCGTTGTTCTCAACAAAATTAATGACCTCAAATTATTCTTCTGTCGATGTTCCATGAGCACTCATAAGTACATGAGTAAGTCTTCCACATAGGGTTATCATCTTTCCTTTAAACTACCCTATTCCTCCCAATGAAGGAATCATAACAGGTTTTCCCAAAATTTCCCAAGTACTTTCTGTCATGATGTTCACCTGTGTTTCGGCGTCCAATACACAGTCTATGTCGAAGTCTCTTATTCTTGTTTCTATGCACTCTTTCTCTTTTAAGATCTCTGATAAACTGATGTCTCTGTGATCATTCAGTGTTTCTGTCATCTGTAATAATATAGCCTCAGATTCTTTCTGGATTTTTAGCATATTCTTAGTCTCTTGACCTTCCTCATGGTTTTCTTGTCTCATGTTCATGTTCTCAACTTTAGCAATCATTCTAGGGAAATCTAAAACTTCATGTCTAGTAGCCTTACAACAAAGGAAAATAGGACCTCTACCAAGGCATTCCTTAGCAAGATGTCCTGGCTTCTGCAACTATAACAAAGAGTCAATCCTCTCTTTCTCTTAAATGATCCCCAATATTTCCTGTACTGTGCACTGGGATCACAGTGATGGACCTGCAAAAAATTCTTTCTAGGATTCTGCATCTGCTTGTTAATCCAAAAATTCTTTCTATGCATAGGGATAACATATCTTTCACTATTTCTATCAGATCTATTCATATCACATCTTCTTTCTTCTAGTTGTGCCCTAGTTTTCACACTAGGACAAAATCTATCAAATATACCTAGATCCATTCTTTTGAAACAAAAATTTCCACTTATCATACCTTTATCAGAGCACCAAGCTTTAAGATCTTATCTGTTTTCTTCAGATCAAAATTCTCTTCTTAGAATAGAGATTCACATGTCAAGTAGAGTACTGTGCACTACAACAATAGATCTACGCACAAATATTTCTCTTTTCTTCAGTTCCCAGCAATCACAGTTTCAGGTCCCGGCACCGGAACCATTTGTTGGCTCAAGGGCAGACCCAGGGTTCAACGCTTCAAAAATGCACCAACAAAAACCTAACTATCAGCCCTTTTGACAACACCTGTGAAGAAGATGACATCTCACCCGAGGTAGAGGCAGGGGGGTTGCAAGACTCAAGTGTATACAACCTGGCTGGGACACAGATCTGTGATCACAATGCTTTAACAAAGCACTTAGCAGTTAACATTCATTAGTATTTAACCCTTATTCACATCACAGGTAAAACCTTAATTATAGAACAACGTAGTATTCGACAAGATCTAGTACATCAAATCACTTAGCACATAGAAATAGATCAGATCTAGCATTCATCCAAATTATTAAGCACTAAGATACTATATCAGATGCATCTAAAATATATAAAGATTCAATACTAAGCATAAACCATATCAATAACAAAAAGCAATCACAACATGGGATATACGTGTTTCACCCCCAACGTGGGGCTACATCCACCAACTCTTCTTCTTCTTTATTATCTTCTCTCATTCTTCGTGCATGCACAGAGCCACAAAACCAACTCCGCATAGGACATGAGATCTACGTGCACCTCGCCAGATCCTCCTTCTCCGAGTTTGGCACAACACAGAGCCTTCTTACAATCACATGTACTTATCTCTGCAATTTCTCAACACACAGTATGCACAGAGCCAACTCAATCACATAGATCCAACTACTTACATCATTTGCACTTATCTCTGCAAGTCTTAACACATAGTATGCACAAAGCCTCTAGCTCCGCACTAAGCCGATTCTACTAGGTCTCTCCTTCTTACATCGCCTAGATATCTATTTATACATTACAAATGGGGCCTAAACACAGGTAAACCCATGGGCCAACATCCCATACCTATTACATAAACCCTAAACCCAAAAAGCCCACAAAAGGTGGCGAGATCCCGTGATCTCCGTTTCACCTGGCACTTCGTCTTCGACCAGCCTGTCGAAGTCCAAAAAATGGTCAAACATGACCAAGATTCTCCAAAACTTGGTCGAGGGCCAACAAATCCTACACTAACTGATTTTACAATATGCTAGGTGAATGCAGACTTCCACCATAGCCACCCAAGTAACTTCCTAACGGAAATTTTTCTTACTCTATCACTGATCAGCAAGGGATAATGAAACTGTGACAACAAATTGATTACCTTTTTCGTATTACCCCCTAATGTTGAAGGTAAGATAAGGCTTGGAGGCTTCAATACATTAAGGAAATGAAACTCCATGTATTCCCCCACAGGGTCATAAAATTTATAATAAGGAACGCTAAACTGGCAAGAAATTATTTCCTTCATTGCATCACTGCTTACCTGTTGTTTAATGTCCTCAACATGTACATGTAAATACAAGATTGTTGCAGGTTGGCTAATCCAAGGTGATATTTTCTTATTTATAAGTGATAGACATGAGATAAGATACACATTTATCTCTTCCTTTTCTCCTTCATTATCATGTACATGAACCACGCTACAAGGTTCCAAAGAAGCCATGAAAAAACTTTGCTCTTCATTACCCTCGCTGGGATATTCGACAAAAAATGGATTTTTTTGGTCAGTATTTGAAACAACTCCTTCATCATAAGCAGGGTTGCCAAAAACATATGTTTCAAGGACAATAATATCCTCTGCATTTTCTTCATAAGAGAAACAAACAAAATTTGCCTTTAATTCTGAAAAGCTAGGAAAAAACATAGAGGAATCTTCCCTAGCTTTTGTCACTAGCTCATCATCTATCTTAGCTTCGCAGTCAGGAGAAATATCTACTGCAGAACACACTTGCTCTTCATCATCAGAATATTCAAAAGAGAGATGTTTCTCTTCATGAACATTTAAAACAACAGATACATATGATATGATGCCATACATTTCTATGTTGTTTCTATCATATTGAATATCGTTCAACACCTCATGATCTTCATGGTAAATGTTTTCTTCTACAATAAGTGCTTCATCATGAATATGGATTTCATGACTAGAAGAATCCTCATGAAGCAAAGAAAACTCATCGCAATAGTTTTCATAAAGATACTCATCTGAAAAATAATCTTTATAGAACGAATTGAAAGCTGCATGAAAACCTGTCAAAGAGATGATGATTGCAATAGGAAGAGATCAACATCAATCATGAGCAATCCCCTTTAATGAATACCTGAAAAGATTAATATAAACATCTTCATGCATGATATGAAGTCGATGAATAAAATCGTGAAAGTCAAACAAATGTTCAGTCGGTACCTCCCACTCTTCTCCTCGAAATTTAGGAAGGCTACGCTCCCATTCATCTCTATCAGGCAGTGGATTAGGGAAACCAACTATTTTTGAAAAATCATAGAAGGCATACCTCTGAGCTAAAATCTTTTCCATTTCAAACCAGTGGAGTCGCCAATATATTTCTGAACAATGGAGTCGCCATGGTGAAATATAAGTAGTCGGAATAATATGTCCAGCTTCAGTTCACCATCTAAAATTGGATCCGTTCGTTGTCGTTCTCCTAGGGAAGATATCTTCACTTCCGTCCTCGGAAACAACACCATTAATTTTAGCACTGAGAGTCACCCTCAGACTGCAAGAGGGTAAGCCCAATACCCATCATAATTTTTGGTGGATGTTGGTTTTATGAGTGGAGGTCAAATGGACAAAACTCAGTACAAGAATGATTTTAATCACATAAACTAGACAAGAAATGAACAAGGAAGTGAGGGCCTCATTAACTTCAGTCAGTGATTTGAGTTTAAGGGTGGGCAGAAGGAAGAATTAGTGAGAAAGGTGGACAAGTCTACCATGGGCATCTGACTTTCAAGCAGCTTGGTGAATAAAAACTCAAGCTCAAGAGTACTCTTGAACTCAAGTTTCAGACATTGAAATATGTCACAACAACATAATGATCAAACCTACATAACAATGCAACTATAACAACTCGACTGGATCCTCCATGTCCGAGCTTTTCAGCGTAAGGGGAAATAAGATAACAAGGAAGCTGACTAAAACTGGTCACGACACTACTGTAATCAAACCTACATTACAATAGAATCACAACCCTCGACTAGATCCTCCAATGCCCGAGTGTTTCAGCACAGTTTAAACAAAGAGATGAAAGAAGTTGTCTTCTATTAATGCGAAAGTCTCAAATTTGATACATAACGAGAGAACAATTTTGGCATCAAAATATTACAAAATAGGGAGCTCTGCTGAACTAGTTGATGACCTTAACAAAATCTTGAACTGATCTATTTATACTCAGATTAGTCCACAACTACCAAGCGTGTGATCTGACCATCCCATTCAAGGATTTACGTATGTGCATCCTTTTGTCAGACTGCGCGTGTATCCTCCTGTCAGATGCAAACTCAAATCAGCACGATCCTATAGGAAAAATCATCCATCGTGGTACCTCAGGATGACAACTCTGTCTTCACGTCCAGATCCTCCATGCCTTCTATTTATGGAGTGAGTCAAGGTTTCAACCACCACTCCTTTTTCATTAACTAATCTCTCATCGGGATCAAAAAGAGGCTTAATGCTTGGGGGCGGCCACACGTTGCTCTCGGATTGGACGTCAAGCACGTGATTGCGGGGCCGTCAAAAGTGGTTTGAACTCACACCGCTTTTGATCCCGCAATTCAACACCTTCCACCACATAGCTCTTTTTCTATAACATGGTTTCAATTGTGGGAACACTCAAGTTGCGTCCCCGCAATGAAACATGGTCATCGATCTGGTGCAAATCCATGATCTGGGAAACCCTGCTACTTTTAGTGCCACTGCTAAAGTTTATTCGCCCCACCAACTCTAGGATCCATTAAAAACCACACATGGAGATGGCACTAATCTTGGTGCTTAAACAAGAACACCTCCCGGAGGATGATCTCCCATAGATGACGGGGCGACTTGACATCACTTATGTTGACATGTCACATATGGAGGGGTGACATATGTCACTCAAAAATGAGTTTGAAGATATGTCTAAAAATGCTTGAAATGAGTACCATGTGTCATCTCTAAATGGATGCCACGTGTCTCTAACAGATGGGTGCCATGTGTCATTCTTGATGAGAGTGCCACATATATGAACTGATGGCTTTCACCTACTTTGGCACTTCAGAGTTCGGGGGCGATCTGTGTATAGAGCTGGAGCTCCGAAGTGAACGATGACCATCGATCTGAGGAGGACACACGATGAATGAACTTTAACTCCAGGAGAAAGCACTTCAGATGAAACCAGAAGTCGATATGTTGAAACTCTCGAATTTCAGATTCCTGAAGTAAATAATGACCGTCCGATCTGAAAGGATGCGTGGTGCTTAATCTATAACTCTGGGGCTTCTTCCTAGTCACTAATCCTCATGCAATTTTGACATGTCGAATACACGACAACCATTGATCTGATCGCGATCTATGATCTGGGATAGCCCCACTTTTGTTGCCATGCACCACTATTTGATGGACCCTGGCTCCTTCTTTGGAGATCGACGACTCACAATTACTTCGAGAGTTTGGGCTTCGGGCCTTCGGGACTTTTCAATGCATAACTCCCACAATCCTCCAGAGTGTCGAATATTCAAAGTGAGGGATCCGCTGAAACATGTCCTCAGCCTTCAATGGCCCATATTTACTTCAGGAATTTGAATCCTCTATCTAGTCATTAATCCTTGTGCTACTTTGAAACCCCGATCACCCAAGAGCTGTTGATATAAATTATTCATGGGATATCCACTGCTAAAAATCGAGCTTGTCTGCTTGCTTGTGCTTCGATCTGCAATAGACAACTTTGAGTGCTACGCTTTTTTCTCATGGCTGATTCCTGTGCAGACCACGGACTTGAATGACCTATTGCCCTTGACAACTATATGTGATAACACTATCTTTACCTTTTAATCAATTTAAGTGACTTTTCACATTCCCCATAGTCACTTAGGCACCCTTTTTCCACTTTACTTAATGCCACATTTAATTTTTAATTAATTCCCACTCTGTTGAAATTAATAAATAATTCCCTTTTTTAATTCCCTGACTATGGCCCACCAGAATTACTTAGGCCATTTCGTCAATTTGTCTAGAAGACTCATTTGGAAAGGGACATTGCAATTTCTTTTATGCAATTTTCATGTATGATGGGGTTATCCCAGTACTTAAAAACTGCACAATGTCTACAAATAGTCATCCACCATTGCAATTGCAAATAACTGTGCATCCAAAAAACTGTCATCTAGATTCCTTGCATCTTTTGTTGAGTGTAACAACCCTAGTTGAATAAATGTTTAAGGATTATTAAGTAAAAATTAATTAGGGGATTAATTGTCTTAACATGGTGTTAATTAAACAAGATTGGTATAAAGATACTAATTAAATATTTATTGATTAATTAATGGTTGCAATTTGATTAATTAATTGATTAATTAACTACATGTTACATTCATTGACATGGGTATTAAATTAATAGGGATAATAAATTATAAGTTAATTTGTTAAAAACTTATGTACACGGAAAGGGATAAGACATTGAATATAAAGGGATAAGATATTAATTATGAGGGGATAAGGTAATAAATGGGTAGGTAAGGAAGTAAATGAAAGGCAGGGTGGTGAAGGAGGAATAGGAGGGGAGGAGGTTTAGGGAGGAGGCATTACCATTCTACGGGAATTTTTGGGGGGAGGTCTCTCTTGGATTGCGCAGAGGAGAGTTGAGTTCTGTAGTCGGATTGGATCAGTACAGGCACCGGTTTGCTGGAGGTTTTGGGCACGGGGGCCAGGATATCCATATGATATCCTGGAGCTAGGAAGTTGTCCTAGTTGGCAGGGTGGAACAAGGTTTTGGGCAGGGTTTACACAGTTCAACAACAGTCAACAAGGCAAGTGGAAAGTGGAGGGTTAGCATCAGACCAAGGTAATTTAAATTGTGTATTTGTTTTATTTTGTTATAAAAATTTTATTATTCGTTGATCAATTTAAAATGCGTATGTGCTCAATTACAAGGAATTATTGAATTTTACTGTTTTGTTTGTAGAATTAATGGATGTTTAATTTATTTGGCTATTACACATGGTATCAGATCTTTTTTTTGAAATCTGGGCCTAAGGGTAAAAACTCCAAGCTCTAACTCCAGCTACGCCTAACCTGCAAACCAAACACAGAAATTTTAAACACAAATATAAAATTAAAAATGCAATACGAATTGAAAATGTAAAAACAAATTTACCGAAGTAAAACAAGTGAAATATGAATACTACTAGGGTTGTTACAACAAAACACCACATTAAAAACAATGGAATCTTAGTTCTGGGTTATTTTGACACAACGATACACGGGTGTTCCAACAACTTGGTTGAATGAAAGTGCTAGTGATTAGTGCTTTTTCCCTGAAAGGGTTGTCTTGCCTGTGAAAATGGGTCGTTTGTGGTGTCTGACATATTTAGGACAATTATTATGCTTCTGGCGTTTAAAGGGAGCACTTAAAAGGAATCCTATCAAACTATATTACTGTATGATAGAAACTTCTTCTGTTAGATCTGACTCCTATGCAGGACTTGGAATCTCCCACTCCTTCTGTTTGGGGGGTTGACGTATTGTATTGGGTTTTGTAGTATTTCCTTTTCTATATTGTCTAGTATTTTAATAACTTAATGGGAAATATTTATTTTCCTTGTTTTTTCATTCAACTGCCTTGGTTCCTATTGAAAACTCAAAAATCTGTTTCGGAATCTGGAATTTCGGATGTGATACCGGTACTGAAAACTCAAAAATCTGTTTCGAAATCTGGAATTTCTGATGTGATATCGGTACCAGAGCTTGCACCTGACCCTAGATGCTTATTCAAGCAACATATAGAGGATTGAGCCTTGATGGGTGGCTTGAAATGTCAACCATGACCTGATTGATGGATCGATAGGATTTTAATCGAAAAATACACATCAACTAGAAGGAAAGGACAAAAAGAGGCATGAACGAAATCCCTTCCCTGTAAATGCAAAACTTTAAATTCGATAGAAAAATACTAAGAAGGGCAAACATTGAAACCCAACCCAATCAAACCATGAAACAATTCTGAAAACCCGAGAAACCACAATACCAAAATTTTCACATTGAAATAAATCTCAAAACCCAACAAACCCTAATGACAAATATATAAAAAAAAATATACAAGAAAAGAAGGAAAAAAACGACTGGATAGTTTTACTTACACACTCTGCATGTTTTGTCAAGCTCTTGGCGTCGAAGTGATTTCCGACCGGATCCACACCTGCCATTTTCAAGTTCTATCTTATTTTCGCACTGAGAAAACCTCGATCTTAAAAAAGATGCCAAAGAGAAGATTCCCGTGATTAAAATAGCCGAAGATATTACAAGCCTGTGAGATCGCCTGCACCGCCTTATTAACGCTCAGGTGTAAACTTCTAAAATTGGCATGGGGACTCTTCTGGAAACTTCTAGAGATAAAGCTTGAAGGCTTGACGAGACACCCATGACAGAAGCCATGACTTGGGTTTTATTTTCCCTTTAATGGTCTGTCTCTGCACTCACCCGGGTTATTCTCTTTGGATGTAGGAGTGAAGCCAGCTTTGGCCATGACCAACGGCGGGCTGCGCCGGGTGCTTGCTTTGGTTTGGTGTGTGCTTGAGCAAGACCGCCTGCCTCCTTTGGTGCATGGGTCACCTATATTAACTACCGTAGAAGAGCACAGAGCATAGAAGCCAAGAGATAGCGCAGAAGACCAGAGCTTCAATCCGCTATGGAATAATAGTCTAGTCTATCAGAGTTTCTTTATTGTGTGCCTCGGGAGAGGTAGCGTGGAAAAGTACAGGATATTCTAGGCAAGTCCACTCGCCGCGCTACCTGAACTACTACGATATTTGTTTCGACACCAAATAAATATATTAGAATCCGAACGAATCTCTGGAGCTCATTCAGATGTGGAGACTTTACATATAAATACCAGCATCTCTACATTTCATTTTCATGTCTACGTCTGTCTGTACGAATTGCTTCGGGTTTCAGTGTCTTGAATTTTTACTCAAAGTCTAGACGATGATTCTTTCCTGGACTTCTTCTCATTGAGCTGACTGTATACACATCAAATATAGTATCTGCGGAGTTTACAGAATTCAAAATCAATAGCATACACTGCATTCAAATGGTGAAGCGTAAAAAAAAAAAACCAGACAGACAAATGCAAGAAACATCCTTCGAATGGAACCCTGAAAGAAGTTAAAAAAAACTGAGAAGTATACACATACTTGAATAAAATCTACCGAGATTGCATTAGCATATACACACTGAATATCAGAAGCCACCAACAGGCTAGGGAGGCTCGACAACAGGGAATTTATAGTGACATAAAAGAAATTGAAACCCTAAACCACTTAACGACAGGAGAATATATTCAAAACAATAACGCAACCAGATCAACACCAGCGCCAAGAGCAGAGGAAATAGGTGAGAGGCAGCAGAGGACCCGCGAGGACAGGTGTAGGGTTTTGTAAGAATAAGTGGGCACGTGGACCTCATGCGAGGACCCGCCGCCCACGTTAAATTTGTTTTTTTATATATTATTCTTATTTAGTTTTATATTTTTTTTAGTTTTCATTTTGGTTAAATTGTTAAGATTTTAATTTAAATTCAACATAAAATTTTAAATGTTTTGATTTGAAATTGATATTAAATTTAAGCTATAAAATAATAATTTAATGTTAAATGCTAAATATAATTTAATTTAATGTTAAATTTTAATTTTTAATAAATAGAATATAATTTAAATTTCATATAGTTAATTTAGAGTTTAAGTTTTATGATTAATTAATTGTAAGATTAATTGATCATGATTTAATTAATTAATTATGTTTTAAATTAATTAAGTATTTTGTCTTTTAAATGAGTAAAACAAAAAAAAAATTTTGAATTATTAAAGGGTTTTGAACCCGCGACCCCCACCAAGCGAAGCGCCTTATAAAAAAAGAACACTAACACCAACGCGCCCTCATAAGTCTTTACAAATAAATTCTTTTATTTATTTAGATTAATGGTAACACTGTCGGGATAAGAGTAGTATTATTATTAGGAAGATACATCATGAAGGTTAAGACTAACTGGCTTATTACCTGACCTATTGTTCTGGAGCCAGCTAACCTAGTTGAATCATAATTAGTGAATGCACCAGAAATCAAGGTAAAGGCTTATTTGGCACTGTTGATCTTTGTATGCCAAGTATAAACTCCGATTGTCCAGGTGTCAGGTTCACACGACCATACACAACTCATCGAGTCAAGCGCCAAGTCCCTCCACTCCATTCCACCAGTCAAAGTCAATGCTAAATCTCAATGCAACAATTGACAACGCCAACACTACGCACCAAGGAAAATCTCCTAAGTGAAGCATCAGAGGATATTTAGTTATGAGCGAAAAGTTAAAAGGGCTTAGACTAGGACAAGCGGGAAGGAGGCGACATATGCACTAGAAGAGTAAGCATAGGAAGTGGCGAGTATGGCGCAAGGCTAGCGTAGCTACAGGGCAAGGGAACCAATAGTTTTTTTCATAGGGGTGAAGAAATCAAGCTTAGACACTTAATCCTAACCTTAACCTAGCCAATCCCCTAAAGGAGTAATGCCTGTTTACAGACAAGTAAAGAAAAATTACGCCTAACCTTGTTTCTAGTTTGAGTAGCACCAATTTGAAACGTCCTGGAACTCACCCTGACAACTTTGGGGTGATGTAGGTTAAAGCATACAGGATGGTCAGGACTCGAGGGAGTCGAGGCATGGGAGCGTTTTTGCAAGCGCCGCCAACACCGCCAGCGCCACCACCACCATCGCCCGAACTAGCCCTCATACTGCGATCGTTGGAAGCCATTAATGAGACTTTAAAGGGGCGACAACCGGTAGGGACCGAAGTGGAACCCCCACCGTCTGGAACGGATAATCCAGAAGCGTCAATGGATTTAGGGGGAGGACCTCCACCTGAAGACATCACGCGAGAATTGCAAAAGATCAAACTTTCAGAGTTTGTCGGGGGTCGCGCCAGTGAACGCGCGGAAGCCTGGTTGGAAGGCATGACTAGGTGTTTTGCCTTAAGGGACTATGTGTCCAACTCAAAGGCAAAGATCGCAATTTTTCAGTTAAGAGACAGCGCCTTGAACTGGTGGGGAAACCTGGAAAGACAACTGCACCTTACCCCAGACACAGTATCTTGGGAGCTTGTCGAGGAGAGGTTCCGAAGGAAATATCTACCAGCATACTACGAGGAACAAGAGGTAGGGGCATTTCATGCCTTAGTACAAGGAAACAAAACTATAGAAGAATATGATATCAGATTTATGGAACTGGTCAAATATGTTTCGTATATGGACAATGACCAACGACAGGTAGAGCGCTTCGTCTATGGATTAAACCCTAAGATAAGAGCTATGGTGCGGATGTGGAAACCGTCTTTTGTAGCGGAAGCGGTGGAAAATGTGTGTTATGCGGAGGAACATATGAACTTAACCAGGGGTACAAGACCAACATTTCCGTATCGTCCTGGATTCGTAGGGAAGGCCCCGAGGACATTTCCTAGGGGAGGGGGCTCAAGGCCACTGCCATATGGTAACAGAGTCGCGCCAAGGACAGTAGCTACAGGGATTTCAATGGCAGCGAGTGCAGCATCTCGTTCATCACCAACGGTGCAGACAGGTCCACGACCATCTCAGGGAACAACTAGTAGGGGAAGGGGTTCCAGGGGAAGGAACTCATTTCAGAGACAGTCACATAACAGTGCATAGGTTCAATCTCGTGTTACTTGTTGGGGGTGCGGAGGACCCCATTACCAGCGTGACTTCCCAGAGTTACAATCAGGGTTCGTTCATAGAGAAGGAAAGGCACCGATGGGGACAGCAAGTAGCAGCCACCGGATTTATGCAACGGTTAATAATCACCAGGCCGAACATCAATCCACGGTGGTGGAGTCATCAGGTATGCTAAATCATATCAATGTTAAGATTTTGTTTGATTATGGTGCAACAAATATTTTCATTTCACCATCTGCATTAGAAAAGAGTGGGTTGGCAGCCTATGAGCACGATGAATTTAAACAAGTCAAGATGGCTTCGGGGGAAAAAAAGCAGTAGGACCTAGTGTCAATAATTGTATAGTAGACCTGGGAGTGTGCACTACCAGGTTGAAGGTATACGTCACTGCTCTCGGGGCATATGACCTAATCATTGGAATGGATTGGTTAGCAGCTCACCGAGCTTTGGTAGATTGTTTCGCAAAGAGGGTGCTTTGTGTCGATGATGAAGGAAGACCAGTAGAGATCCAGGGTGTACAGAGAAAAGTGTCGTTACGCTTTATATCAACTATGAAGGTTAAGTGATTCTTGAGGCAAGGGTGTCGACTTTATGTAGTGGAAGTAGTAAATGAAAGGAAGGGACCCTCATTGGATCAATACCTGGTATTGTCAGAATTTTAGGATGTTTTTCCAAACGAGTTACCAGGGTTACCTCCTAAGAGGGAGCTTAATTTTACTATTGAGCTAAAACCTGGTGCAGAACCGATCTCCAAGACTTCGTATCGGATGACGACGCCAGAACTTTGTGAGTTGCAAATGAAGTTGAAAGAGTTACTGTACTTAGGGCTAATAAGGCCCAGTGTTTCACCCTGGGGCACACCGGTAATTTTTGTAAAGAAGAAGGATGGATCCTTACGACTGTGTATAGACTACAGGGACTCGAACCGTGCTATATTGAAAAATAGGTACCCAATGCCGCGAATAGATGACCTCTTCGATCAGATGAAAGGAACATCGGTATTCTCAAAGATTGATTTGCGATCAGGGTATCATCAGTTAAGGATTAAGGAAGGTGATATGTCAAAAACTGCCTTCTGAACTCAGTTTGGACATTACGAGTTTGTTGTAGTACCTTTCGGATTGACCAATGCACCAACAGTATTCATGAGCCTCATGAATGACATATTTTGGAAGTACTTAGACCATTTTGTACAAGTCTTTCTAGATGACATCCTCATCTATTCCAAGAATGAAAGAGAACATGAGGAACACTTGCAAATAGTGTTGTCCTGCCTTAGAGAGAACAAATTGTATGGGAAGCTATCGAAGTGTTCCTTCTTCCATAAAGAGATCCACTATTTAGGTCATATCATTTTTGGCGAAGGAATCATTGTGGACCCAGAAAAGGTAAAGGCCATTATGGAGTGGCCAGTGCCGAAAAATTCCCATGAGGTGAGAAGCTTCATGGGGCTAGCAGGTTATTATCCGATATTTGTGGAAGGATTCTCCAAAATAGCGAAACCCATCACCACCTTGCAGCGTAAGGGGGTCAGGTATTAATGGAAAGAAGAGTGTGATAGTGCATTCATTGATATTAAGAGGTTACTAACTAGTGCACCAATTCTACAAGTGCCGGATATGGAAAAGGACTTCACAGTCTGCACGGATGCCTCGAAGCAAGGGTTGGGGGCTGTGCTAATGCAGGNTCTGCATTAGAAAAGAGTGGGTTGGCATCCTACGAGCATGATGACTTTAAACAAGTCGATATGGCTTCGGGGGAAAAACAAGCGGTAAGACCTAGTGTTGATAACTGTATAGTAAACCTGGGAGAGTGTACTACCATGATGAAGGTATACATCACTGCTCTTGGGTCATATGACCTAATCATTGGAATGAATTGGTTAGAAGCTCATCGAGCTTTGGTAGATTGTTTCACAAAAAGGGTGCTCTGTGTAGACGACGAAAGAAGGCAAGTAGAGATCCAGGGTGTATGGAGAAAAGTGTCTTTATGCTTTATCTCAGCTATGAAGGTTAAGCGATGCTTGATACAAGGGTGTCGACTATATGTAGTGGAAGCAGTGAATGAAAGGAAGGGACCCTCATTGGATCAGTACTTGGTATTGTTAGAATTTAAGGATGTTTTTCCGAACGAGTTACCAAGGTTACCTCCTGAGAGGGAGCTTGATTTTACTATTGAGCTAAAACCTAGTGCAGAACCAATCTCCAAGACTCTGTATCAGATGACGGTGCCAGAACTTTGTGAATTGAAAATGTAGTTGAAAGAGTTACTAGACTTAGGGCTAATAAGGCCCAGTGTCTCACCTTGGGGCGCACTAGTAATTTTTGTAAAGAAGAAGGATGGATCCTTACGACTCTGTATAGAATATACGGACTTGAATTGTGCTAAAGTGAAAAATAGGTACCCAATGCCACGAATAGATGACCTCTTCGATCAAATGAAAGGAGCAACGGTATTCTCAAAAATCGATTTGCGATTAGGGTCTCATCAGTTAAGGATTAAGGAGGGCGATATCCCAAAACTTGCCTTTCGAGCTCGGTTTGGACATTACGAGTTTGTCATATTACCTTTCGGATTGACCAATGCACCAACAGTATTGATGAGCCTCATGAACGGTGTTTTCGAGAAGTACTTAGATTGATTTGTACAAGTGTTTCTTGA
>JASDQU010103339.1:38565-102335 GCA_032191745.1 Picea mariana | reverse complement strand
ATGCCACTATCTCTCCTCTATATCTACTACATCTACCCCTGTCTCCTACATTTACCTCTCTCTCTATCCTCCTCTCTATTTTTCTCTCTCTCACACACACACTTTCAAACACTTTCTATTTCCTTACTATGACTTTCTCTCTCTCCCTCCCACACACATTTTATACTCCCCCTATATGTCTTCCTCTCTCTCCCTCCCACACTCTGACAAACTCACTCTCTACCTCGCCTCTTTGTCTTCCTTTATTTCCCTCACACATTCTATCTCACACACACTTTCTATCCTCCTTCTATGTCTTCCTTTGTCTCCCTCCCACACTCTTGCATGCACATTTTCTATCCCCCATCTATGTCTTCCTCTCTTTCCCTCCCACAGTTTAACACACTCACTCACTACCTCCATCCTTTATCTACTTCTCTCTTCCTCCCCTCTTTGTCTACCTATTTCTTCCTCCCATATTCTCCCACATGCACTTTCTATCTCCCATTAAGTGATTATTGATTTATATCTATCTACCCCCTTGTCCTCTATCTCCCCCCTTTCCCTCACAATCCGTCTCACCCTCCCTCCCTCCCTCCCTCTCTCTCTCCCCCTCCTTCTCACTATCTCTCTGCTCACAATATCTCTCACTCTCACTCTACCCCTTTCTTATCCATACCCCCTCTTTATTTATGTTCCCCCCCCTCACACTCACACATTCTCTCTCTAACCCCACCTCCCTCTATCTCTCCCCCTCTCTCCCACTATCTCTCCTCTTTTTCTCTCCTACATCTGCCACCTCTTTCTCTCTCTCCTCCACTCTCCCCCCATTTCTATGTTTATATATCTCTACCCACCCTTTCCTATATCTCCCCCCCCCTCCTATCATAATCATTCTCAATCTCTCTTAACTCCATCCTCCCTCCCTCCCTTTCACTATCTCTCCACTCTCTCTCTCATATATCTACCCCTCCCCACTGTCTCTCCCCCCTTCCTCTCACTCTCTCTCTACCCACTCTCTTAGACTCCCTCTCCCTCCCTCTCACACAATCAAAAAATCCTTTTCCAAACCCCCTCTCATTCTCTCCCCACCCTCTCACACTCACACATTCTCTATCTCCCTCTATCCCCCCCCTCCCTCCTGCTATCTCTCCTCTCTTTCTCTCCTACATCTACCACCACTTTATCTCTCTCATTGCTTGTCTGACTTTCACTATAGCCCCCTCCCTATATCTCCTCTACTCTCCCCCCATTTCTATATTTATATCTCTCTACCTCCCTTTCCCTCTATCTCCCCCTTCCTTCTCCCTCTCCCTCACTCTCACAGTTATGATACTAGGCAAAACTAAAAGGTAAAACTTTTTTCTACTCCATAGGGAAAAAAAGTGTATAATAATTGAGTACAGAGGGTGATGTTGAACTTGAGAACTTTTAGCTACTCCATAGAAAACAAAGTGTATAATATTTGAGTATGGAGGGTCTAATCTCAATTAATTAACATGCTAAAAGAGTTTAATTTTTAATTAAAGCATCGTGATTTCGCATTTTTGGATTTCATTTTTTCATCAACTACATACCTCTCGACATTAGGATTTACGAAATCCTGAAAATGAAGTTTTTAGCCTTAAATTACGATTAACATTAATCAATCTTCTTTCTAAAACATGTTTAATGATAATCACTCTTTAAGTGTTCATTAATGCTTCATTTTCTGATTAAGTAAGTTTCTCGTTTTATTTGAAAAAATCGAGAGCGCCTAAGTATGGACATTAAAAACGTATCTCGGTAAAATATCTTTTGCATTAAGAGCTTTAATTTTGTAACAATTGTACAAATATCGTCTTTTTTAAAATATATTCAAAGTAAGCGTTCGAACGTTTGTATTTTCATTTTAAATCTAAGCTTATTCATCCACTTTCTGTGACAGGTTTTCAAGTCAAACGCAGAGCCATGGCACCTAAAAAGGCACAAAAGAAAAATGAAGACACACAGGAAGGTGATATTATCTTTGATACTACTCCACATGCCATAAACTAAATCAAATCATGGACTCAAATTTTTGAATTGTTGGAGTACGACCTAAAGCATGCTGACCCTGATTCTGAAAATCATCTCCGGGACATTGCTGAGTCTAAGCTTCATAAGGTTGCTGCGCATCCGAGGCTGGTGGAATATACTGATATGATCGACTGGGCTCTAGATAAAGTTGGCATCCCCACAAGTATCAGTCTAAACGAGAAAGGAGCTATCGTCAGCTCATTCAGGCTTGAGCACATTCAAGTAATGTATAAACTCTCGCCGAATCATAAACATACCTTTAATGCTGATTTTTTAGCTGAGTTTCAGAGAAAGGAATGTATTGAGGCAGACCAGACATATCCTGACATGATTAGAGGATGGGCGAGGTCTGAAGAAAATTTTAGGGATAATACTCATGCGATTTATGCTACAGCCTCCTTAAACGAATATATTGTTTATATAGCCATTATGTTATGCATACTTTTCGGGATGTAACATACCGCTCTGGCGCACTGAGAAAACTTATTCTTTGAGGACACTTGGTCGCAAGTGATCTGGACTATTATGATATTGAAACTCTTGTCCTTGATTATGATGCGTTATGATAGATGACATCATGATTTACTACTTTGACTTAGACACGTGTTATTGAATCAGTTTTATGGAGTGTGCAGGGTTTTGGACCTTGAGGATGTAGAGGCATCAATGGAACCCCTTGGACTCTGGATTGAGTCAGGGAGTGTGCTATTTGGGTTGATTTATTTACTCTGATATTTCATTGATTTGATGATATCATGTGGACATGTCTTGACACGATTGTTGATGTTGTAGGCTAACAATAGCTTGCTGACCACACTCACATATGGAGTAAAGGTGTCACACACGATTTCCAGAGAGGTTGAGGGAGAGGTGTGGTCAACATCCCTGCCACGGCCTACTAGCACTCCCATCGTGGCTCGAATTGTAGGTTAATGATTACCTAGTTCGATAGGATCCACAATGTCATGAGGGAAGACTGCGACAGTCACTCACGATGATTCTAAGGGGTGCAGAATAAGGCGGGGGCCTTATTCCTTAGAGCCCTTAGTCTCCCACAAGTTCACCTGGCATAGTGTTGACTCCAGGGGTTATAGATGTCTACCAATCAGTCAAGTTGGTGAGTGGCACCCTTGGAGCATGTGGTGCATCCTGAAGGGCACATCACGCGAAAGAAACAACCGAGGTGAGTGGCACCCTTGGAGCACGTGGTGCATCTTGAAGGGCACGTCGCATTGATGTTGAGGAAGGAACAAACCTAGATGCCCCTAAGACATTTAACACCTTAAGAAATTCTTAAAATGACTTCCCTAAATAATTGTCTCCCAGTTTAGAATCTAAACCTAAGTCTAAAACTTCTCTAGGGTAAAATTTTGTTTAGCCTTAAGAAAAAGACCCTATAAAAATAAAAATAAATATATAAACTAAAACCCACTTAAGTAATAGTTTTAATCTTCTTAAATTTAGGGGGTAAAATGAAGAGAGGAATAATTTAATTAAAATCAGTGGTTTTAAATTGTAAAGAAGAAATAAATTATTTAACTTGTGGAAGTATAAAAAGATTTTAAATTAATAATAAAGGGAAAAGAGTAAATAGCGCAACTGCCATTTTGGCTCTAATAAAAAGGGGAAAGAATGGAATAATAAGAACAAGGAAACTGAGTAATGGAGGAAACATAATAAAGGAAATTTGGGAACTTATGGTAAAAAGCAAGGTCAACATAGTAAGGAATCTGCAATTAAGAAACTTCTAATTTGAGCTAATTTAGCAACTTCATTTTTAGGGAAATTATTTAAAACATGTAAGGGGATCTAGGAACACCTAGGAGGAAATTTAGGAGAAACTCTAGGTGGGTGAGGGAAATGAGTCAATTAATAATTTAAAGAAAATAATCATTGGAGGAAAGAGGAAGATGGACGACACTTGTGCGAAGGAGAATATTTAGAATATTTTTATTAAAACTTAATTTAAAAGTGATTTAGGGAAAGTGTGAGGTTCGGACAACTCTATAAAAGAAAGGGAAGATGAGGAAGAAAGGGATCAACTGTTAGCGTAATGCTACGCTACCAGAATTGTGACTTGACTGATTGCTTGTGAGGAGTTGGGATTTCTAGCTCAGATAGGAGTGGTAGCTCGGTCTTGCGAGGTGAGCTGGGAAGCTAGACGGACCGTCTGGATTGTGTGTGGCCCCTTTGCGGCTCGGGGGGCTAAGGGGGAAGCAGAGTACCCCTAGAGATTGGCTGGGAGGTATCGACGAGGTTTTGGCAGTCGGCAAGTGGGAGCAGCATGGAGCTCAAGTGCAGGATAGCGTCTTCGGGTTATTCACCATCAGTCACAGGTACGCAAGTGCATTATTTGCTTAAAATAAAAGAATCATTATTTAACGTGTATATGAACCCTTATTATGTTAATGGATGTGTTAGATTGGGGATCATCCCTTTTCCTTGTCATTTAGTTTCTTTGCCTAGATTGATGTAACCCCCATGACGCTTTCAATGAGATATCTTAGGGCCTTAGCATTCTCCTTGGTTGTCAAAAATTTATTTTGGTATCTGGAGATGTGAACAGTGATTGGCTTCAAACTGAGTGGTTCTTGTGGGATGGACTTGTTTCTTTTTTTCAGAGTGTTGTAGTGTAATGAGAAAAAGTATATATAAAAATTTTATTTATATGTTTTACCTCTGCCATTTTAAAATAGGTAATGGCTAAGGAATATTACAGCAGCTTTTGTCAATTGTAATGGTCGCACAATTTTCCTCAATGACTGTAAACCTCATTCTCATAATATTCTCATTACCGGTGTGGCTGGATTCATTGCATCTCTTGTAGAGAATAGGATGGTCAGAAAATACCTTCATTTTAAGATTGTTCTTCTTAATAAGATGGATTATTGCTCCGATTTGAAGAATCTGTGTTCATCGAAGTCATCCCCCAACTTCAAATTTGTGAGGGGAGATATTGCGAGAGCATATCTAGTCATTTATATTCTAGTTATATAGGGAATAGACACGATCATTCTTTTTGTAGCATAGACCCACGTTGAAAATTTGTTTTAGAACAACTTCGAGTTCACGAAGAAAAACATCTATGGAACTCATGTCCTGTTGGTGGCTTGTAAATTGTTTCAGTTGGAAATTCATTTTTCCGTTGAATCTACCAAGGAAACTAATTCGTTTCTAGGCCTAGTTGTTCCTTAAGTTTCCTCAAGTTTTTCTCAAGTTTACACCAGCGAGATTTCTGTTGAGCATTCTCCTTGATGGGTGCCATCAACACCTCACTGACCTTCTGTTGAAAAATGTTCCTTACCTGTGATTGCGCTCAGTACAAAAAAATCTGTGAATACCTTGTATACTTGAGCGTCGTCCACCCTTGGCCTGTGTGCTCAGATTGTTGGTTGTGTTTATAAATTTTTATAGGGGGGTGATCATATTAACGTCCCCCAATCCTTGCAGTGACTTGCCAATTCGGGTAACTACTGATTTACCCCCTTTTCCCAGGAAAATGTGATTTAATGTCGGGTGTTTACATTTAAATTTTATGATATCTCTGGAATTACTTTTACCTCTGCGTGTTGATTTTACTGGCGTTGATGCTGAGGCTGCGCCTGCGGCCAACAATTTTTTCTGTGGCATAGTTGTTGGGTAAATTCTCTAAACCCCTCCCTGATTGCTCTGTACATCGTGACAGCATTGTATGCCTGGAGAAACTCCTGAATTGATGCACAGTCAAACGCGTTGTCTGTGTTGTCAGACTATGTTTGTTTACCAAAAAAAATCACAGATTACAATGTTGCTAAACCTGTGCATGCCCAGGCTTTACAGACCGACCACACCAGTTGAAAAGAGAATTGACAAGTGGTAGAGCATATAGGTAAGGAAAATCTTTGGTTATACCAACTTCAGAATTCCTCATTTGGGGAGGTAAGACAGCGCATGGTTGAGCTGTCCAATCTTGACCTATTTCAAAAGTATTTTAAACAGTCACCTTTTTCTTAAAATGCCAGGCTTCAACGCTTGAATTACTAAATCATTTGCTGTAGGATGTGGAGGAGGATTTAGAAAGGATTCTGGCAGAAGTATTCTATTTTTACTTTTCCAACCTATTTTATTGTTATTTCAACTTGACTTACGGGAGTTGCATTAGCAAAGTCACTCCTCTATTACCCTTACGCATTAACCTTGTGTCACTGGTTAGCATTTAGGCTAGCATCTCATGCTTGATTCTTTGGACAGGACGTTTGGACTTGACAGCTAGATAGCAAATTAAAAGGATATTAAATTGACCTCAACCTCTTCTGTTACAATCACCTTGATTTAATCGCATACAGAATTCTAGATCTTTAATTGATGAACAACTATTGGAATGTTTCTTGCACCAGGAAGAACAATAAGGTGCCTTTATTTATAATCATAGATTATTATAAGTTTATAATGATTATTAATTTAGAACAATAATTATTACAATGTTTACTAAATAGAATGATTATTAGAATCTTAAGTTGTAATGTTTCATTAGAACAATAAATTCTATAATGATCATTTAGAATGCTAAGTTATAATGATTATTAAATCAGAACAATAATGATTACCATGTTTACTAAATCGGAGTGATTATTTTAGAATGTTAAGTTTATAATGATCAATTAGAACAATAAAGTTATAATAATTATTTAGAATGTTAAGTTTATAAGGATTATTAAAACTAGAACCATAAGGTGCCTTTATGTATAATAATAAAAGGTAAGTGGTTATCAGGTCTGGTAAGAGTTATTGTTATTTTGTGGTTATTCACCATCACTTAAGATGTATTAAAACTGGAAATTTAGGCAAGGAGATTGTGGTATAATGAACGGTTGTTGTTAATTTTACGGGAATGAAATTCTATGCGAAGCCAAAACAAGCCCATAGTAATGGCAGAGACACTACCCTTAACCAGCCGCGAATGTCTTAAATTCGAACCTGTTGTTAATGTCCCTTAAAAATTGATTTAAAGTATGCCCGGATTCTTTTATGCGCGTTAGACATGCATTGCACGGCTCGTGATGAACGTTAGGATAAGATGTGCTAATTTCCATAC
The DNA here is from genome assembly GCA_032191745.1 of Picea mariana. Classification (NCBI taxonomy): domain Eukaryota; kingdom Viridiplantae; phylum Streptophyta; class Pinopsida; order Pinales; family Pinaceae; genus Picea; species Picea mariana. Next base: position 95,224 of record JASDQU010103339.1, on the reverse strand, counting down.
TGGATTTATTTAATGACCATTCTCCGGTAATGTGAATGTTATTCATGAAAGGCTTTGTGACTTAAAATAAATGGTGTTGTCATGTATGGAAATGATATTGTAGTTTTATTTTTATGGATATCACATATTGTGTAAGGTGATTGTTATTTCTGCAAGGTTAATGTGATATAAATGTAATGTGTTTATCATTTCATGACGGCGTTATTGTAATCTATATTGTCATTAAAAAACATATATGGTGTAATGTCCTTGATTTAAGTACAATAGATTATCCCGAGTTAGCAAATGAGGGTTGCGGTTCATTGTAGATAATGTTGTACTTGGTTGATAAACCTTTTGTGTGTTTGGTCTGCTTGCGTCCGGTGGGATGTAGACACCTCCATGTTCCTCAGAACAGTCGCCAGCCCTGAGACCTTAAATGGCTAAAATCGATGGGAACCTGGGCTTGAGCGATGCTTATGTTTCTTGGATTTCCTAACCATTGCAGGGTAGGACAGGTGGGAAGTCAATATTTTTATGGTCGATTGATTGTCATTTAATTCTTCCAGTTACTTGTTGTGCGCCTTATGTCATCATGTTGTGTTCATCGTTGTTGCGTCTTGTTAGTCGTCGGGTGGCGACGTAGAGTCGAATGTGTCGTTTCCATTTTACATGGGCACACACACTTTTTAAAACCAAAAAAAAGAAAATTCACTTGTTATAAGAGGTTTGTCGACGTAACGATGGGGTTCGTTACATATGGTATCAGAACGGGTTCGACCCGCGACCTAGGATTTGCTACGGCTTTTGTGACATGATTTGATTTGATTAGACTATTGTTGATCGATTTGATTGTGTGCGTTCAGGTAATCATGGTTAGAGGACGTCACGGTGGCAGACGATGGGGTGCTAGGGGAGGAGGCGTGACACCTCCAGTGGCATCCACACCTGAGGGGTCGAACCCCCGGGGAGGTGAGAAGGTTCTTGGATAGGAGCAGATAGCAGTTGGTGATGTTGTTGGGATGATGAGGTCCTTTCAGCGCATGTCCGAGGCATTGATCAGCCGCTTGGACAAAGATGAGGCCAGGGCGCCAGCACCCACTGTGGTTCTGCCACGCGCACCGACCGTTACTGGTAGCATTCACCGTGAACTCGAGAAGGTCAAATTTCCTAAGTTCTTTGGTGCCCCGAACAACGCAGCCGCTGAGGCATGGTTAGAGAACATGGATATGTGCTTCGTACTTTGCGATTATACCTCCAACATGAAGGTCCACATGGCGGTATTTCAACTGAAGGGGATATCTCTTCTATGGTGGAAGACACTCCTGCCACAGCTGAACATGGTCGTCGAAGACATGTCATGGGAATTGTTCGAGGAACGATTCTGAGAGAGGTATCTTTCAGAGGAATTCATTTAGCATCAGCTTAATGAGTTCAACGCTTTACGACAGGGAGGTCGTATGGTGCCCGAGTACGAGGCACGTTTTATGGAGTTTCTCCATTATGCTCCACACCTTAACATAGAAAAACTTAACGTCAACAGGTTCATGTTTGGCCTTAACGACAACCTGCGTGAAAAGGTTAGGATTTTGATGCCTCAAACCTTGCACGATGTTGTCCAGAAGGCCCTCATAGCATAGGAGGAGCTCATTAGTGGAGGTCATACTAGGACTCCAGCGAGACTAGTAGGGAATGGTTCATCTGAAACACCACAACACCAGACACCAGCGAGACATACATCAAGATATCATGGATTCCAGAGGGGATCCACTTACACTACACCCCGGTGACCTCTGCTTCAGCAGCGGACACCTTATCGGGGACCACAGCATCACCAGTAGCGTCGCCTTTAGCAACAGCAGTTTAGGCCTATTCAGCAGAACAGGCCAGGGTTCCAGGCCGGTGGGCTGTCGTCTTCTACTTTGGGTACCAGGGCTACTCGGCCGAAGAAGGGGTGTTGGACGTGCGGGGAGCCAGACTACCAGCGCGACTGTCCTGTGGAGAGGACCAGAGTGTCTAGATCAGCTGGACCCACTACAGTGGGAGATATGGGCAAGGCCCATTGGATTCATGCAGCGGTGAATAACCGCCAGGCAGAGCACCAGTTGACTGTGCTTGAGACGATAGGTATTGTCGCTGACCAGACCCTAAATATTTTGATAGACCCAGGTGCTACTGAGAGTTTCATTTCTGGTGCAGTGCTAAAAAGGATTAAGCTAAAGTCAGTCGAACAGGATGAGTTTATCTTTGTAGAGATGGCTTCGGGAGCCAAACAGAAGGTTGCAGGAAAAGTTACGGGCTGTTCCCTTAACCTNCAGCGCGACTGTCCTGTGGAGAGGACCAGAGTGTCTAGATCAGCTGGACCCACTACAGTGGGAGATATGGGCAAGGCCCATTGGATTCATGCAGCGGTGAATAACCGCCAGGAAGAGCACCAGTTGACTGTGCTTGAGACGATAGGTATTGTCGCTGACCAGACCCTAAATATTTTGATAGACCCAGGTGCTACTGAGAGTTTCATTTCTGGTGCAGTGCTAAAAAGGATTAAGCTAAATTCAGTCGAACAGGATGAGTTTATCTTTGTAGAGATGGCTTCGGGAGCAAAACAGAAGGTTGCAGGAAAAGTTACGGGTTGTTCCCTTAACCTAGGAGAGTTTGTCACGAGTTTGTAAGAGTTGAAAATGCAACTGAAGGAGTTGTTGGACCTGGGACTGATACGTCCTAGTGTGTCACCATAGGGTGCACCTTTTATTTTCATTCGGAAGAAGGACGGATCGTGGAGGCTTTGCATTGACTACTGTCAACTAAATAAGGCTACGATCAAGAATCAGTATCCCTTATCAAGAATTGATGATCTTTTCGATCAAATGAAGGGTGCAACGATGTTCTCCAAGATCAATTTGTGATCACGGTACCACCAGTTGCGGATCAAGGAGGATGACATCCCTAACACCTCCTTTAAGATGAGATTTGGACATTACGAGTTTACTGTTTTACCGTTTGGACTAACAAATGCCCCAGGAGTATTTATGAGTTTGATGAATGGGGTGTTCTGTGAGTACTTGGACAAGTTCATCCAAGTATTCATTGATGATATTTTGATCTACTCTCAGATGACAGAGGAGCATGACGAGCACTTGCGCTTGGTAATACAGTGTCTGCAAGAGCACAAATTGTATGGGAAGTTGTCCAAATGCTCTTTTTATCAATCGAGGATTCAATACTTAGGGCATGTCATCTCCGGCGAAGGTATCGTCGTGGATCCAGCAAAGGTTGAGGCTATTATGGAATGTCCTGCATTGATGAATGTCACAAAAGTGCATAGTTTTATGGGTTTAGCAGGATACTATCGACGGTTTGTCAAGGGATTTTCGAAGATAGCAAATCCGATCATACAATTGCAGAAGAAAAACAAGAAGTTTGTTTGGATGGAGAAATGTGAGGAAGCATTTCGGAGGCTTAAAGAGTTGTTGACAACAGCGCCAATACTAAAGGTCCCTAACATGGACGTGGACTTCTTCGTATGCACTGACGCATCCAAGGAAGGTTTAGGCGGAGTCTTGATGTAAGATAGACAAGTGATTGCTTACATTTCGAGGAAACTGAGAAGGCATGAGGAAAACTACACGACGCATGATTTGGAGTTTTTAGCCATCATATATGCCTTGAAGGTTTGGAGACACTACGTTGTTGGATGAAAATTTAAATTAAAGACTGATCATTGTGGAATACAACACATTTTTACGCAAAGCGACCTGAACGCACGACAACGGCGTTGGTCAGAGTTGCTTAGCGAGTACTACTTCGAGATTACCTACATAAAGGGAACAATGAACCAAGTGGAGGATGCTTTGAGTCAGAGGCCATGCTTTTTTTTGGTGTTGCCTCTTCAGACGAATCTACATGAGAAGATTCTCACTTTACAACGTGATGATGACTGGTACAAAGAGTTCAAGGGTTTTATCATACAAAACACCATGATGGTACCATGATATGATGGATTTTCATTTGATAGTGATGGGTTATTGAGGTTTAGAAGTCATATTTAAATACCGCCAAACGACGAGTTGAGGAGGTTGGTCCTGAGTGAGGATCATAGAGTAGTTTACATGGCTCACCCAAGAGTCACGAAGATAAGGGCAGACTTTAAACCCTTATTCTTCTAGAAGGGAATGAAGGCCGATGTAGTCAACTTTGTGGCTAGATGTCTAGAGTGTCAGCAGGTAAAGGCTGAACATAGACACCCGACAAGATTACTTCAACCACATGCCATTTTGGAATCTAAATGGGAAGTTATTTCGATGGATTTTATTGTTGTATTGCCACTGACGGCAAGGAGACACAACTCAATTTTTATAGTAGTAGACACTCTAACGAAGAGTACTCACTTTATTCCTATGCGTATGACGTACCAGGCACCTGACATAGCTAGAGTTTTCATCAGTGAGATTGTGAGGCTTCATGGCATGCCTATGAGGATTATATCCGATCAAGGATTGATGTTTATTGGACGATTTTGGACGAGTTTCGAAGATGCCTTGGGAACTCAACTTAACTTAAGTACTACATATCACCCAGAGACTGACGGACAGATAGAACGAACAAACCAAACCTTGGAAGACATGTTGAGCATGTATGTGATGGACCAACAAAAGCATTGGGAGGAATTCTTGCCTCTAGTAGAGTTCGCTTACAACAACAGTTACCAGAGCACCATCAAGATGGCGTCTTTTGAGTTTCTTTATGGGTGACCATGTCAGACGCCCTTGAGTTGGGATCAGCTTGAGGATAGGGTCCTAGTGGGACCAGAAGCGATCCAAGAAATGGAAGAGCAAATGCAAACCATAAGACAAAGGATTAAAGAAGTGCAGGATCGACAGAAGAGTTATGCCGATGTGCACCGAGTCGATCGTAGTTATGAGGTTGGCGATCGAGTCTTCTTGCAAGTTAAACCACATAAGAGTTCAATCAAGTTTGGAAAGGGAGCTAAACGCTCTCCTAGGTTTGTGGGACCTTTCGAGATTATGGAGAAAAAGGGGCCCATGGCATATCGACTAGCCTTTCCTGATTCTTTGAGGCATATGCACGATGTTTTTCATGTATCTATTTTGATACATTATATTAGTGATCCTACACACGTAATTGACATGAGTTCCTTGGAGGTATCGGATGAGGGAGCTCTCAGAGCTGAGCCGGTCCGCATCTTAGATCATCGCTCATGGAGATGGAAGTAGGTTAGGGAGGAAGGATGAGTAGTAATAGTTGAGAAGGTATGGAGATCTGTCTTGTGGTGGAATTTAATGTTTTCCCTGCAAAAAAGAAAAAACGAGAAATGAGTATATATGAATATTTATAATTTCGTAACTAAACCATAGTTGTTTAAAATAAAATTGTTGAACCGGATAATAGTAATTAAAGGATTTCTCAAACAATTGATTGGTTTGTTGTCTTTTATAAAAGACTAGTCTTGTTGACTGGATTGGATGCATACATAAATTACTAAAGGATGATAGTTTTGATTATTAGTACATGTAGGAGACTTGTATGTACTATCTTCACATGCATTTCTTGTACATATACACTAGTATGAATGAGTTTTCTTGACTTACTTATTGATAATGTAGGTTAATTGTTATGAATATCTAAACCAGGTTTCTTTTCCTTTGTACCATAAGACCCTTAACTTTGGGACAAAGTTTCTTGAAGGGTGGGTGTATGTAACAACCTTAATTGAATAAATGTTTAAGGATTATTATGTAAAAATTAATTAGGGGATTAATTGTCTTAATATGGTATTAATTAAACAAGATTGGTATAATGATACTAATTAAATATTTATTAATTAATTAATGGTTGCAATTTGATTAATTAATTGATTAATTAACTACATGTTACATTCATTGACATGGGTATTAAATTAATAGGGATAATAAATTATAAGTTAATTTGTTAAAGGTTACGTACATGGAAAGGGATAACATATTAATTACGAGAGAATAAAACAATAAAGGAAAGGATAAGGGGCATTAACGAGGAGTAGGTAAGGAAGTAAATGCATGAGGCGGTGAAAGAAGGATATGGAAGCGGAGGAGGTTTACGAAGGGCATTATCATTCTACGGGAGATGGGGGATTGTTGGAGGGGGATCTGCTAGATTTGCAGAGAGGGGGAAGTTGAGTTTTGGAGTCAGATTGGATCAGTACAGGCACCGGTTTGCTGGAGGTTTTGGGCATGGGGGCCAGGATATCCATATGATATCCTAGAGCTAGGTAGTTTCCCTAGTTGGTAGGGAGGATAGTAGGTTTGGGCAATGTTGGTCAGTGCATCAGCCACCAGGAAGGCAATAGCAAGGTAGCAAGGTGAATTAGCATCAGACCCAGGTAATTTAAATTGTGTATATGTTTCATTTACTATAAAATTTCATTATTTGTTGATAAATTTATATGCGAATGTGCTCAATTAAAGGAATATTTGAATTTTACTGTTTTTTTCATTTAAAAGAAATTAGTGAATTTTCTAAAATCAATACTGTTACAATTTATGTAATTATTTGACGTTAAATTTATTTGGCCCCCACACCATTTCCCTAAGGATAATAAGTTCTAGAATGACCTAACACAATATTGTATTTTTGGCATAAATTGACCATTTCCATAGACTTAAAGGCTTGAGCATTGTCAGTAACTATTTTCTGAGGAAAACCAAATCTCGATAGGATGTTTTCTTCCAAGAATCTTATTACTAGCGAATATGTAGCATTTTGCGTTTGAATGGATTATACCCATTTTCTGAAGTAATCGATATCAATTAGAATCCATCTATATTGAGCACTTGATTGCGGATGGATTTCTCTGATGAAGTCTGGGCCCCATTGTTGAAAAGGAGCTTAATCTTTTACTGGGATTAAAGGTAGAGCAGGGAGCTTCTGCTTGCCAGTGAACAGTTGGCTCAAATTACAGGCTTTGACCCTCGTGTTCACATTAGTAAATAACTTTGGCCAATAATATCCATCCCTTAAAATATTGTAGGTTGTTTCTCTCCAGTCATGGTTTCCTCTGCACACTCCTTCATGGAATTCATCAATGATGCCTTATGTTTCAGATTCTATTAAAAAACATAACAAGAAACTTAGAGGGTCTTTCTAGTATAATTGGCCATCGATAATACAATATTTAATTACGTGTAGCTTCAAATTCCTTTATTTAGACGGAGTCATGTCATTCAGGAACTGAAGGGTAAGGAGGTATGTAACAATATCATGATACTAGGTAGAGGAAGAAAAATTATCTTCAATTCGAATAGTAGTCACTTGATCGTCAATTTTCTCTATATCCAGGAGAGATTCGCATGATTCAAGGTTATTTATCCTGAGAACCCTAAAATTTGATTTGGTTAACAACTTCACCAGGCCTTGACCTTTGACTAGATTGGTCAGTTTCACTTCTATATCACACTCTTGAACTTTATCCAACCATCGACCTTCTTCCATCACTGTCTAGCTGAACCAAGATGCCTTTGATAGCATTTGTTGGCACGCCAGAGATTATTTTGGAATGCAATACATATGTTCTAAAATATTTGAGAACCTTCACCATTGTGTATGCTTTCTTATCAAGTAAATCATATCTTAATTCTGCATCCTTGAGGCTTTTTCTGAAGAAGGCTATTGGTTGCTGGAATCCTTCCCCGTTCTTTTGTAGGAGTATAGTTGCAACAGTATTTTCAGAAGTGAATGAGAAGATTAAGATTTCCTTTGTATAGTCTGGACTTGGTAGCACTAGTGTTTCCCCTATATCTTTTTTGAAACTCTCAAAATATTCTTTAGCTTTGATAGTACACTTCACTTCGTTGTATTTCTTCAACATATTTGTAATCATTTTAATTATTTCAGCCAAGTTAGGAGTAAATCTTCTTAAAAAATTGATCTTTCCTAAAAACAATTGAATTTATTTTGTGTTCTTAGTGATATTAATTATGTCTAGAGCCTCAACTCGCTTAGGGTCGACCTTGATTCCTTATTTTGACACTATATGACCTAATATATTACCTTCTTGCATAGCAAAATGTGATTTCCTTGGATTAAGAGACAAACCAAACTTTCTGCATTTTTCAAAGGTCTGCCTGAGGTGCAACAAATGTTCTGCATCAGAGTTGGAAAAAAACATCAAATCATCAAGATAAATAACAACATATTTGTCTCTCTCACCGATGAATGTGATGTCCATCGCTCTCTAGAAAGTATCCCCTGCATTCATAAAACCAAATGTCATTTTATCATACATAAAGGTTCCCAATGGAGTGGTAAACATAGTCTTTTCTATGTCGTCTTCGTGAAAAACGATATGATTATAACCTGAAAAACCATCAATCATGGAAATCCTATTGGCCCCTACTACCTTCTCTAGAACATGATCCATTTTTGGGAGAGGGTAGTTGTCTTTAAGGGATGGCCGATTTAAGTTTTTGAAATCRACACAGAAACTTATTTCGCAATTTTTTTTTTCTAACGGGAACCAAATTTGCTACCCATTTAGAGTACCTGAATGGAATGATGATTTTTGCATCGAGAAATTTCTTAACTTCACTTTCTATCACTAAAAACGGAATAGGTTTTATCTATCTCAGTTTCTATCTAAAATGTTTAATAACATGTTTTAAAGGAATCTTATGTTCAATAATAGAGGTATCGTAAGTTTTCAGATCATCATAAGACCATGCAAAAACATCTTTGTTCTTCCTAAGTAACTCAACGTATTTACTTCTCATTTGGGATGAAAGGTATTTTGATATCTTGACCATTTTATGATCTTTGTTAGTTCCTACATTATAGTCTTCAACTTCTTCGGGTTGGGGATGTAAGGTATACTTTAAAGACATGTCATGCTAGTCAAACAACCTTTCCAAGGGGATCATGCCTCTGAGAATTTGATTGTTACTAAGCAAGAGCATGTGATGGTTTGCAATCTTGTCTTCGAATTTTTCTGGGTTCTCTCCTTCTTTCATAACCCAAGTAGGATCATTTTGGTTTTCCTGATCTATGTGAGTTTCAGAAAACTCATCAACCATCTCTAGAAATTGTTTTATTTGTTCATCATATTCGAACACTTTCCAGTGCTGAACATTGTTCGAGATCGAAGGTATATGTCTTATCTCGATGTGATACTTCAATTTGAATACAGTAGGGGAAATGAAGGTAGCAATAGCCTTGTCTAAGGAGTCATCTCGTTGGTTCTCCATCTTGGGAATATAATGGATATTAAAGGACGAGAAGAAATTCTCTATAAGATCCCAGACACAATTCTTGTATCATCTCAACCTTGGATTCTTAGCTTGATATTATTTTTTTACTTGCTTTACAATAAGATCTGCATCATCGTAAACTATTATATGTTCAATTTTTAACTTCCTTACAACCTCTAATCCTAAAACCAGAGCTTCATATTCGCAAACATTATTTGTATAATTGATCTCCCATTGTAATCTATAAGAGAAGGGAATAACGTACCCATCATCTGGTGCCATGAATAAAACCCCAGCTCCTTCTCCTTCGTAGGATGAGGCACCATCAAAGAACATTTTCCATATTCCTTCTCTAACCTTTACATTTTTCTTTGTTACTTATATTTTTTTATTTTCTTCTTCTGTACATTCTTCAAAATCATCATCTATAGATAATATACAATTTTATAAGTCTTGATCAACAACATAGACTGGGTAATTATTGGGGTTTTGAGGGTCACTTACAATATACGCCAATCTAGTTTCTCTACACAATCGCGTGAATTGCCCACCAAAAATTGGGATCATAGCGTAAGTCATGTCCAACTGAACTAATCCTCCTAATTTGGCACCCCAAGACTTGGATAGAAGTATGTCATACTTGGTAGGGACGTCAGCAATGAGCACATCCATTAGGATACTTTTCACAAGGATCTGAGCAAGATTTACTACCAAATATTTAATCATGCCTAGACACTTAACCTTTCTAGAATCAAACGAGTACAAGTCTTGATAAGGTCTGGTAATTTTGAGGTCCAACTTTTCCATGATAATTTTAGGCATTAAATTATGAGAGGCCCCATAATTTAACATACAATTGTGGAATAAATGGTTTTGCACAATTAGTTTAATATAGAATGGAGTGACCAAATCCTTATTTTTTTTAATGTGTGGGCCAAACATGATCCTAGGTCTTTCATCCCGCAGATTAATAACGTCTACTTGACATTCAACATCAGAAAAATTTATCTCTTTAGTGTTTGCTTTTTATAAATTGGATTTTTTTCAAGTTCAATAAGAGGCATTGGGATTTTAATTTTATTAAGTTCATTTTCTAAATTGAAACCCCCAATTGTCTTCTCAGTTTCCTTGGTTTGAACTCCTACTTCTGTATTTTCCATCTTCTTAGTTTGTGTTGTTCTTATTTCAACCGGATTTCTTCGAGCAAATTGTGTTTAAGTTGGTGGTTTAGTAACTGCTGCCTCATTCATTTTACTTCATGATAAATCAATTTTTGGTGGAACATTCATGGAATTTTTCTCTCTGGGCCATAAATCATACTTTTGTTGGAGTTCGGCCATTATTGAGTTAGCGAGACCTTGATACATAGAGTCTCCCAGATTATTGATGTTTTGCTCATTATTAAACAAAGATTCCATTTCTAAAGATTTCTCATAATCCTTCCTAGTTAAATGTGGCTCGAGATTATCATTGCTAAGGTTGTTTAGATATTCTTCTAACTCCTCATAATCTTGCATTTCATCCCTCTGCATGAAATTTTCATTTTTAAATGGAGCTTGGATCTTTTGATCTTCATTTTTTACTTGTCTTTGTTGTATTTGGGGGTTAGGGTTTCTCATGAACTGATTCCTAACGTATGGATCAGATTTGGCTTGATCTAATTCCATTCTATAGATTTTGTTTGATAAATATTTAATTATCTTGGCCATCTCATCCATATTTTTTTCTGCGGACTTCCTAGATCCAGAGGATCCTTTCTGTTCTTTGAAACAACTAGGTTCTCTGGTTCCCATCTCAACCTTAGTTTTTAATTTCCCGGATGCCATCATATTGTATTGAGTTTCTATAGCATCATCTTGCAATCCTGATAAAGTGTTAGATCTCCTTTCTCTTAGAAGTAGAGTGAAGTTGGAATCAAAAGCTCCTGCAAAAGTTACTTTTGTAGCTGGTTGAGAAGGTTTGAATTTGATTGGGATTTTGTTATATAGTTTATTGAACCTCTGCATAAATTCAAGGACTAATTCATAAGTCTTCTTTCTTAAATCCCTGAATTTTGTTAAATAATAAATACTATCCTTTTTCTCACCCCATTGTCTTAGGAAGGCATTTTCTAGTTCGTCATATGATTGTATGGAGCCTACTGAGAGTCCTCTGAACCAAGTCTTCACTTGTCCTTCAAATTTTTGTACTAATAGCCTTGAGTAAATGTCCTCGTGTTATATTCCAAGGCTATCAACAAACTTATCAAAAAAGGCTATGTGTTATGTTGCGTTTAGATCTCCTTCTCCCATGAATTTAGGGAGGGTCTTCATGTAATTTTCGGGAAAATCATGAAGGACAGCAGGGAGAACGAGGGGAGTGTATCTAGTAGCTACCTTGTTAAATAATCTAGTAGGTTGAGCTTTTCCACCAGCTCTTGTACCTCCAACGCCACCAGCACCAACACCTCCATCACTAGCCATTGAAAGCCTAGGAGACAAACTTTGGGGGTTAAAAAGGGGATTTTCAAAAAGTTTGAGGGATTAAACTGCTGACCTTTGATTACTTCAAGGTGTGGCGAAGGAAGTTCAGAATAAATATTGCGAGGAGATGGAATATATATAGGAGGGGGAAAAGGGAAACTTGAGTTGGGTTCCTTAGGTTTACCAGATCTATATATATGAGAGGCGATAGGGGATGAATAAGGGTATAAAAAGTACTCTTCAGAGTTTTGCAAAACAACAACCTTTACTTCGGGAAAGGAGAGAACTGACAAAGTGTTAATGACAATGAGGATTGAGGGTGATCATTTTTTCTCTCTTGTAATAGTATCTGGCGAATCAATCTCAACTTTTATCTTGGGAACAATTACCTCTAGAGTTTCGATTTTAGCCTCAAGTTTACTAGTTGATGCCTTTGCATAATGAATTTGTTTAAAACTTTATTTAGGGGTTAGCTCTTTATTGTGGACCTTAGCATTAACTTGTGTAGCTTTGGATTGATATACTTTACCTGTTGATGCAACGTTTTTTTTGAGATACCCCTTTGGTTTCAACAACTTTATGAGATCTGACACTGGTGTGGTTTGCTTATCGTCTAGATTTTTCCTGTTATTCCTTCGACCAAATGCCAGTTTTGACTATGATGGAGTCGACAAGTGAAAAATAAAATAAGACTTACTTATGTATTCAATCTTTGTTCACCGTCAAAAATCAAAATTTACCTTCTCACTTTCCCAGGGAAAATGATTTCATTTCTTTGTCCCCGACAACGACACCAAAATGATGTTGTTCCTAAGATCAATCCTAAGGTTCAAAGATTAATGTTAGGCATCAGGAGTGTTTAAATAAAATGTTTTAAATGAGTGTTTTTCCCACCTTTAGTTATATAAGAAATGATCTTTCAATGAAATTAATAATAGGATAGTACATAGGTTGTATTCCATTGTTTGAGTCACAATTATAACATCAAATGGTGTGAAGGAAAGTTACTAAACTATTAAACAAATCTAGGCATCAATTTCATATGAGTCTCACCTTGTTTGCAGCGAAAGAAAAATAGAGAAGTCAGCCTTGAACAGTATATGAAATACAATAATTCACGCAAAATGCAGGTCTTGTTTTACTCATAGTAAATACAGAGGAAAATGTGCTTACCTAATGAATTGCTAGTACAATATTATCACAGTAGTTGTAATACTAAATTACAATCAATCCCTTTTCAAGGAATTACATAAATAAATTTGAAGAAATGAAAATACAGAGGAAACACATAACTCAAACTGAACGAAAATTAGAATCTTTGTCTGCACTTGTATTAATACTCAAAAAAATATTGTTTCTCTATTACATCTAGAAAGAAGTATCCTTGAATAGATCTTAAATATATGTACTTATACAAAATATGTCACAACTCAATAACCGTTGAAATTCTTACAATATTTAATTAAAAATAACCAATATCTTAATAAGACAACAACATGTAAATTTGATGATTCTCGTGGGCGTTCTCCTCTATCTCTTTGCCTATTGGTAGGAGCATTCCTTTCCTTAGTCCTTTGGGATCAGTACAAGTGTCATAAAGGCCACCTTAATAATTCGGCATATTGTCTTGGCCATTTTAGTTTCCTTTCCATATGTCTCTCCAGATACGTTCAACAAGGCAATGAATCACAGTTGAGATCATGGGGGAAATATAATCGAATGAATAACACTGCATTGGCTCATGAAGGAATAGATAAGGGGCATAGGTAAAAGTAACCGTCTATGGGAAGAATGAGGATGTAACAAGTGTATGATGATGAAGTGGGGATAAGTGTAAATTAGAATGTGGGTGGATGAGATAAGTGGTTGTTGGAAGGTGAAAGGCAGAGAGGGAAAAAGGAACGAGCAATGTGCACGTTTTCTTACTTGATCCCAGCTATGATTTCTTTTCCATGTTCAATACATTGGGTGAATCTATACAACAATTCAACCACAAACCTTGAGGGATAAATTTTTTCATTTACCTCGAAAGAGAATAATTTCCTTTCTATCTGAGGCATATTTTCTTGGATCCTTTTCACTTCTTGAGTTGTGGCCTGGAACTATGAACTTGGATTCACTAGCCATTTATTAATTTTAAGAAGATCAATCTGGCTCATTTCTTGAATGGCTATTAGAGTTTTGTCTTTGCTCTATCTGGAATTCTTCTAGTTCATTTTTATATCAATTTTCCCCAAGGATTCTGAGATATTACTTCCCTCGATATCAATCAGCCCTTTATTTAATGATGACAACACTTCTAGACAAGATTGTTTTATGTCTCTAGAAAATATTTTGCTCTCTTCCATATTTGTTTCCCAGACCTTGAGGGCCATCTCACCTTTTAATTGTTCAGAATGGGAAAGAAGAGGAAAATCAAGGACATTATCTTTCTGCATCAATATGAGGACTTCTTGAAACTTAGAATGGGCTAAGTGGGCCTATTTTTCCTCGACATAAATGTCCTTTAGAGAGATTTCTACTACCTCATAGCACGTTTGGATGGCATCTACCTTCAGATAAAGGTCTTGCTGGGAAGATTCCAACTTCTCATTTATTTCCAATGCTTGAGTTTGGAAGGTCGGGATGTCTATCGAGGTATCTTCGGTTAGGTCCAATATGGCTTTCAATTGTTCTATCAACTTGTCACGTTGAGTGACCAAACTTTGGCTAGTTTGTGCATTCTGGTGGAGCAGATTGAGGTTATCTTGAAGTTGTTTGATTTGTTGCTGATAATCGACCCTGATTTGCTCAAAATCTTGGTTCATTCTATTTCTGATAGTCTATTATGTGGAATGTATATAATTTTGCAAGTTCTCTACCAATAGAAACTTCTATCGCAGTTTTTTGGTCAACTTATCAATAGACCATTAATTGGCATTGGAAAAAGCACCTAAATAACCTACAACTTCCCTTGCAAATTATGGATCATCTTGGTCATTCCCGTCATAAGCCATTCTCTTCCTTTTAATTATCACTCCATCTTTCTGGTGAGATTCCCTTTTCATGATGGCTTTCCTTTTCTTACTAAAAAAGAAATCCGAAGGAGGCATATCTTCGGGTAATATGGGGCTAAGATCACCTACAAAAACAAGTTCGGAATTAGGATTTCCGAAGCTGGTTTGTAGAGGGGTTAGTGATGTAATGGGATTAGCAATATCTATGGACTGTTGCTAATCTGTTGTATTTGAGGTGGCCACATGAGTAGCTGGTTTCGGAGGAGGCACATCTTGTCCCTCCTTTAGGAAATCTTCGAGTTGAGATAGTGCCCGGGGGCTTAGTTGGCATGACAATGATTCTTTTAATTCTTGGGTTAACACCTCCAAGATCTTCGAGTTTCTATCAACTCTTTTCTTATCAAAGTGACTTGATTTAGAACCTATAGGATTATATCCTTGTGAAGGGGGAGTGATTATTGACTCTCCTTGTAGTACCTTTGGTAGATTGTTTCACCTGTTCTTTTGAAAGATGAGAAAACCAACTTGTTGATCTAGGAGTAGGGTTTGGAAATTGTCCTGAACTTCCTCATAAGATTTAACTCCCCTGAATATTTATTTATATGGAGAGTTCTCATGCATATACCGCTTCATTTTGAACTGGCCTAGGTGGTTTTCCACTATCTTATGTGGATCGTGTCTCTTGAACGCAATGTTAGCCAATTTGACATCCTCCAGGGGTATAGCCCCAAATTTGGAGTGACTGAAATACAATAATAAAAACATGCCAAATTGAATAGGGAAAGTCAAGCAAACCATTTTTTGAGCTACCTTAATCTCCTTGTTGATACCTCATGTCACTGTCTGGTATGTCACTTCTCTTCGCACCAACCTGTCGGGTAAAAATTGTGGGAGAGCATGCGGAGGGTCCGAGCAACCAAAAACTCTGATGTAGGAGAAATTCTCCTCAATGGACCAATCTACGAGCTTACCCAGGTTTCCCATAATCTTCTCTGAAATCTGGGGAGGTGGGTGACCATAGGGATATATGAACAGGTATTATGAAATTGTGGCATATTTCATAAAATAAATCCTTAGCTTTCTCCTCCCACAAGTTGGAGTGATAAAAATTATTGGATTGGGCACTGGCTAGGGTCCAACTCCATTTCATCAATGGAAAAGGGGTCATGAAGTAGATGGTGCCCATAACATATGCAGCCATGTAAAAAGGGGTGGGATGGCCCTTTGATTTCGTTGTTTTGTAATAAGCAATTCCCTTGGCCAAGTTATGTGACAACATTTTAGCGCAATTGAAAGTGTATACCTTGGCTACCTCATTCATGATGGATACCCATTCCACCAAGAAATGCGTAGGGCTCTTCTTCCCGAACAAATGACAGGGCATCATGGCTACATACACCATATGAGCATCCAAATACGTTGTGGCATACATACCACGAGTGTCGGTCCTAAATGTTTTTGGGTGTCCCCACCAAGTCTTGATTATATCGTGACCATTTATCATGTATTGGACACATTCTGTTTGCTCGAATTCCAAAATGAATGCAGCATTGTAATTGTATTTAGGATTAGGGGAAATTTTATATATAACTTGTAGCTGTCCCGGTCTAAAATAGTCGATGTCAACCTGTTGATAGTTGATGATGATCCTGGTTTGGACGTCAACATGTTCCAAGGCCCAGCTTATCATGTCATTATAAGGAATGAGTCTTGGTCATTAAACTATCTTGTGCAGCTCTGACTGCGCTATGTGTATAATCTTAGCTGCAAAAGAGTCATCTTATTCTTCAGTGGAGTCCTCTAGAGAGTTGATGATTTCATGCTCCGGGATCTCATAAACTTGTGTCCAAGTTTTAATAGTGTTTGTAGTTCATGGAGTGGTGTCTGACAGAATGTATGCATTTGGTTTCGAATCTTCGCCTGCTATATCAGTATTTTTTTCCATTTTCCATGGTTCCATAATCTTTAAGGAAATAGAGTGAGATTAGCTATTGTAGACAAAATTCATGAGTTTTTCAAATAGATAAAACTTACTAATTGTGAAAGGTGAAAATGAATTCAAAATCGAAGTGCTTTTATTTAAACAAGATTCATTAATCTTTGTATAACCTTACTGGAGAAGAATTTATTAACACTAATGGATATGTCTACCTAGCGATCCACAATCCTTGTTTGAATCATTATCCTTAATTAGTCATAAATTCCATCAATATTTTGGTGGTTCGCGTCCGAGAGTTTTAGATGTAACGGAGTGGGAACCTCCCGAATCTCGAATCCATAGAAAGATTAATCTATGGATAATCACTTTTAAAACCTTAATTAATCATGTTTATAATGGTGTGTTAACTTTAAGGGTTCAAGAGTTCGGACTTCGGGGACTTTTAATGTATCTCAAGAGGAACTTCCTGAAACCCAAAACTACGAAGAAATTAATTATATAGTAATTAATATTAAGTCTTAATTAATTGCACTTAATTTTAAGTATTTCAGAAGTTTGGACTTCGAGAATTTTAGAATATGATACAAGGGAAACGGCTGAAATCCGAATTGTTGAGTCATTAATTTTCTCTTGATCATGATTAATTTAGTTATTTAAACGTTCAATTTACCATTTTACTTTTTGAAATGTTCAATACTTCGGCATTTTGATACTTTGGTGATTCATGAATTCATTCTTTGTTAAATTCTTGAAGGATCATCTCCCATAGTGACGTGGTATAGATGACGTCATTATGGATGACATGTTGAGAAAATAGAGGTGGCACATATTACGTGGAATCATGTGAATCCTCCAATGAAAATGTCAAAAATGGGTGCCACATGTCAACTAAGGAAAGACTCAGAAGGTACACGTGTCCTATGACTTGTGCCTTTAAATGGTTTAAGAAAATTCATGAGCAGATACCTTCGGGTTTCGAAGTTTCATATTTTTTATTGTTTAGAATTATTGAAAAATCCAAAGCGCAAAGCTCTGAAGTGATCGTTAGAGATTTACCTCTTTAAAACTCAAGAGGCTCCAGAACTCCGGGGGTTATTGGGATCATTCGATAAAAAGGGAAAACTCATCAACAATGGATATCATGCATGCCTTATTATCAACTAACCAACAATGAATTTGATTTAAAATTTAAATGTCATTTCCCAAGTTTCTGCTCTGTTCGGGTAAAATTATATTTTCATGAGGTGAAAAATATATAGCTCAAAAATTAAGAATTGTATGTGTTCCAATAGATCCAAGCAAGGAACACATGTTGCCAAGTTAGCTTGTTCGAGAATATGGAATTCAGGAGAAACAAGGTGTGAATAGAATGGAAACTCCCAAAGTCCTGAAGTCCGAAGTTAATCTGGACCGTTCATTGAAGGAGACAGGTGTCAGAAGATCGACTTGTTTGGGAATTCGATGTTCGGGAGAAATGGGGTATGCTAAGGTGAAATATTATGAAGCCCAAAGTCTCAAAGTGACATGGCCTATTGACACCACTAGGGATGAAGTGGAAACATGGGATGTGTACCACGTTTCAGTGAGTTAAGAACCTTTGCAAGATAGAAAGGAAGTTAGAATGTGACATATGTCACCCGCCTGATTAGGCCACGTATTGGCTTCGTGTGTCCTGCCATGTGGCACTCCTGGTGGTGGCACAAGGTAGTTAATATTGACAAGGAAGTTATTTGGATCAGGTTTGCATTAAATTTGGTCACGAGCTATCAAGATTGATGGCCGAGAGGCATTGCGAAGATTGAAGTTGCACGACAGATAATTCTACAAGGCGGTCCTGCAATCCAAACCATGGTTTCCTAGAAGGGGTATGTGTCAGCGTGGAAAACATTGTGGAACGATTAGTGGGTTACTCCAAAACCGCCAACCCATGTCCCCACAATTTGAAAAGCACTAAATTTGATGTGACTTTTTTGGCATTTATTAGTTCGAGCATGCAAACCGTGGGCCCTAGTGGACACATGGTGCCAAATCATGAAGTTCGAAGACTTGACACTCTAGAAGAAGTGGTGCATGAAGGAATGTGGACCGTAGATCCATCGTTCTTCGCGTGTTCTATAGTTCATTTTTCTGTGATGTTGCGATGCGCGGAAAAAGGGAAACCTCTGAATCCCAGAGCCAGAAGTTTCAAGGCCCCGGATAAGCACCAAATCATAAGCGTTGGGTCACAACCATGGTACCATGCGAATCAAGGGCTGAAGAAAAAGGGGCCAACACCCGAAATTTGTTGTAGAACATAGCGGGACCTAGAGATAGAAGCCCGAGGGATTCTTACCTGACCAAGACCCTTTGAAAATGGAATCTGATATTGTTTTTTTTTAATCAGATTGGTTTATTTTAGAAAATTATTAAAGTCTGATAGCCTGAGAAAATTTGGTTGAATGCACGCTTTTGCAGACTTAATGATTGTTAGAACCCGAACCAAATTGTCACATAGTGCATAGAAACGGGGAAGGAACAAGGTGCTTACAGTTCAGAAAATTAAGTTAGAGTAATGGATGTCCATTTGGGAGTTGAAGGATAGAACTCCAATGGGCATGGAGAAGAGATAGATAAAGTAGGAAACATGATGAAAATCATTGAAAAGTTGCAGAAATATGTCTAGACTCACTGAGCAGATAAAAAAAATCTCATGATATCCAGGGAGCAACAAGGATAATTCAACATAAAGTTGATGCATAGCCTGGAAAGAATAGAAAATAAATTGGATAAGGAGAGTGGCTCAATCAAATCAGGAAGTCACAGAAGAGAAAAAATTCATAGCAGTCATCACCAACACTCCTCGAGGAATTCCAATAAGAGAGTACACATTAGCTCAAGTCTATCCCCTGTTAGGAAGCATAAGAGGTCTACAAAGGATGAGCTACGAGGGGAAATGAAAAATAAAACCTCCTACATTTGATGGGGAGAACAAGAAATATGAAGATGTAGAGACATGGTTGTTGGGCATTATTCTTCTCGTGCAAAAGGAAGAGTTTCCATCTATCAAATCAAAGGTAAGGCATCCATGTGGTGGGATCAACTTGTGCAGGTGCATCACATTAAAGAGAAATATGTTACTTAGAGGGAATTCAAGAAGTATTTTGAAAAGAAATACTTGACTAAGAGGTACTATGATAAGAAAATGAAAGAGTTCTTTGAACTCAATCTGGGAAGTATGTCCATTGATTAGTATGAAAGAAGGTTTTTAGAATTGTTGAAGTATGTGTCTTTCATCAACGATGAGAAAATCAGGATTTAGAGGTATTTGAGTGGGTTTCCACCATCCATAAGTGACAAAATAAAATATGATGATCCCAAAACATTGGAGGAGACCATAAGGAAAGATAAGTGCCTATATGATCAACAAAAATCAAGGCCAACTTTCCAAAAAGATTGGGAAGACAAGAAGAAATTCAAGATGGATCATAGGAAGAAGGGAATTAAGCTAGCATTCTTCATGAATAATCCTAAAGGAAAATCAACTTCTAGAGAACCTAGAATGATTGAGATAGGTGGTCAAAGGCCAAGGTATCCACATATTCAATGTTGGGGTTGTAAAGGTGATAATATGTTTGGAGATTGTCCTCATAGAAGTGACAAAGAGAGAGTTGTTCACAATGTTCAGTGAGATGAAACAGTGGGGGATATGGGCATAAATGTACCAAGGATCTATGCAGCCTTGGACAACAATAGAGCAGAGTATCAATCATATATGATTGAAGTGGAAGGTATTATCAACAACCAAGCTGATGCTATTTTAATTGATTCAGGAGATAGTCATAGTTATATAGATCCTAAGATGGTGGAAAGTTTTCATTTGCCAAGAAGCAAGCATGGAAAATATTGGTTGGTGTAGCTGGCTACTGGAGCCAAAAGAAACATTAATGAGATGGTTAAGTCATGTCTTATGGACATGAATGGACTAAGCACAAGGGAATATTTGAACATATTTCCTTTAGGATCTTATGACTGCCTAATTGGTATGCATTGGCTAGACCAACACCATTCCATATTAGATTATCGTAACAAGGCATTCACTTGCCTAGATGAGGAAGGAAATCAAAGATAAGTCCAAGGAATGCCTATGGTTGTGACTATCATATAAATTTCAGCAATGCAACTGAAGAAATGCTACAAGAAAGGATTTCAAATATTTGTAGCCCATATGGACGAAGCATATAAGGATAAGGTGCCAAATTTGGAAGATCATTTAGTCCTGGAAGATTTTGAAGATGTATTCAACGAGGTGCCAGGACTACCTCCAAAGAGAGATATCGGTTTCTCTATAAATTTAATGCCTAAAGAAGCTCCAGTGTCAAAGACTCCTTACATGATGAGTACACTCGGACTAAAGGAGTTGCAAATGAAGCTTGAAGAACTTCTGAAGAAGGGGTATATATGCCCAATTGTGTCAGCTTGGGGTGCCCTAGTCTTGTTTGTGAAGAAAAAAGATGGGACATTGAGATTGTGCATCGACTTCAGACAGTTGAATAAAGTAACTATAAAGAACAAGTATCCTCTGCCAAGTATTAATGATCTCTTTGATCAATTGAAGGATGCAAATATATTTTCAAAGATAGATCTTAGGTCAAGATATCATTATTTAAGGATTAAAGAGGAAGATATCAGCAAGACCACCTTCAGGACAAGTTATGGTCATTATGATTTCACAGTGGTGCCATTTGGGTTGTCAAATGCCCCAACTCTTTTTATGTGCTTAATGAATGGTATTTTCCAAGAATGTTTAAACAAGTTTGTCATTGTTTTTCTAGATGAAATTATTGTATATTCCAAGTCGGAAGAAGAGCATAAGAATCATTTGAGGATGGTGTTGCAAGTGCTAAGAGAACATCATCTATATGCCAAATTGAGCAAGTGATGATTTTATCAAAACATAATTCACTATTTGGGGCATATCATATATGAGGATGGGATAATAGTGGATCCTGATAATATAGAATCTATTAGAGAATGGTCAGCACCAAAGATTGTGATAGAAGTCATATCCTTCATGGGTCTAGTTGGCTACTACAAAAGGTTCATTGCAGGTTTTTCAAGAATATATCACCCCATCACTTCCTTGCAAAGGAAGGGGAAGAAGTTTCAATGGACAGAAGAATGTGAAAGAAGATTCCAACAATTGAAGCAATTGTTAACCAATGCTCCAATTCTAAGGATTGTGGATCCAAATGAAGAATTCATTGTATGAACAGATGCATGTAAAGAAGGATTGGGTGGAGTCCTCAGTCAAAATGGTTTTGTTGTATGTTATGAATCAAGGAAGTTGGAGCATGAAAGGCTCTATGCCACTCATGATTTGGAGTTGGAAGCCATAGTGCACGCCTTGAACAAGTGGAAGCACTACCTAATGGGAAAGAGCTTTGAGATGAGGAAAGACCATAATGGTCTCACATATTTGTTTGACCAACCAACTCTAAATTCCAAGCAAAGCAGATGGTTATATTTTCTCAGTGAATATGACCTTGAAATAAAGCATATCAAGGGAAAAGAGAACAAAGTGGATGATGAACTCAACAGAAGGGTGCATGAGTTGCATGCTACAACCACTAGCATCTACCAGTCATATTTGAAAGAAATATTTGTAGAGGCTACAAAATCAGATTTGCAATACATGGAATTGGTAACAAAATTGCAGCAAGGTAAAATGCAACAAAAGGTTGAAGGTTATGCATTGGGAATTGATGGAATCCTCCTATAAAGAAACAGAGTTTATGTACCCAACTCTTCCAAATTGAGGAATGTGATTTTAAAAGAGATGCATGATGTGCCTTATGAAGGACACCCATGATATCATAAAACAATTTCAGTAGTCGAAAGCCAATATTATTGGGCATGAATGAAGAGGGAGATTGCTGATTTTATTGCTAAATTATTAGAATGTGAAAGGGTCAAGGATGAGCATACACACCCAACTGGGTTAATATAGCCATTACCCATTCTTGAGTGGAAATGGGAAGTGGTAACAATGGATTTCATCATGGGATTTCCTAGAACGAGCAAGAAGAATGATGAAACCATGGTAGTGGTGGAAAAGCTTACTAAAGCTGCCCATTTCATTCCTATGAAGACTACTCATAAATAAACTAATGTTGTTGATATTTATATGAAGAAAGTAGAACACTTGCATGGCATACCCAAGACAATTATGTCTGACAGAGACCCGAAGTTTACATCAAATTTCCGGAAGGGGTTATTGAAAGGGTTCAGAACTAATCTGAAGTTCAACACTAATTATAGAAGATATTCTAAGAATGTATGTGATGGAAAAACCATCTAAATGGGAAGATTATCTACACTTGGTAGACATTTCCTACAACAATGGGTATCAAACATCCCTGAAGATGAGCCCATTTGAAGCATTTTATGGAAGAAAGTGAAACACCCAGTAAGTTGGGACAACCCAGATGATAGGGTAGTGGTTGGGCCAAAGTTTCTCAAGCAAATGGAAGAACAAATGCTGAAGATTAAGAAGAATTTGAAGGTTTCCCAAGATAGGAAGAAACATTATGCTGAAAAAAAAATAACTCACGTGGAATTTAAAGTAGGGGATCATGTATTCCTGAGAGTGAAGGCCAACAAAAGTTCCCTGAATTTGGGAAATTTTTCAAAGTTGGAAGCTCGGTATTGTGGTCCATTTCAAATCCTAGAGAGGATTGTTCCAATAGAATATAGGATTGCATTTCCTGCATGCATGTCTATACATAATGTATTTCATGTGTCATTGCTTAAGAAATATGTACTTGATGATAATCATGTTATTGATTGGAATGTGATTCAGGTGGAGCAAGGAAGCACTTTTAAGGTGAATTTGGTGCCTATACTAGATCAGAAAAGAAAGCAGCTCCGGAATCGAGCCATAGGGATTGTAAAAGTTCAGTGGACCTAGTACGGTCATGAGGGTGCAACATGGTGGCATAAAGATGCTATGCGGGCAGAGTACCCACATCTTTTTGAAGATTTTGGAAATATTGACACTATTGTGTAAGTAAGTTGCATTGAGGAAGTTGCAAAAATAAGGGGAGGGGATTGTAACACCGCAAGGTAGAGCCCCTGTTGAATTGTGATTATGTTTATAGGTTGGTGAGCCAAGTGTTTATAAGCTGAAGACTTACATGTTTATTAGGCTGGAGTGCCTATATTATTAAGGACATGAGATTGATTTTTTATATGTAAATACACATATCATTAATTAAATTACATTACTGAGTGTAGACCGACCACGAAGAAAGATTTATGGGGGACTAAGCTCCACTAGGTAGGGTAAGGGAGGGGGCTAAGTGTCTAGGCCTAGGGGATAATCTAGAGGGCTTACCTCTAAGGGATTAATATTTTATTATTATTTCCTAAAGGCTAAGGTGGACATGATCGGTGTTGTCCTAAGTTCTTGGAAAATGAATGAGTGCTAAGTGGAACTCATGCGGCTATAGGAAGACATGTGTCAACCTAGATGCATGTAGTTTATATTTGGGAAATACATCTCATTGGGAGGTTTCTCCCGACCATTCTCATGACCCTGATGATTATCTGTAACTTTGTCACCCTACCTGATTCACCATTGACTCACATACTGATACATCATCATCTCCATCGTTGACCTATGAACAAGAACACACCCCATAATTGTATGAGTTGTGTTGTGTCATAATGGTTGGATTTTGTAGGCCACACAGTTCCTTGACTAAGTGTGGCTTGCTACCATCATCTGCTCTTATTGAGCTTTGTTGTTGCCATCACCTTTTTGGGAATTGACATAGAAGCTGGACTGGAGAAGCAGGTTTTCAAACCTGTGGTTTGATGAGGCGGGTTGTCAGGCCCATGGACTAAAGAAGAAGGTTGTCATGCTTGCAAGAAACTCTCTCAAAGTGAGAGAGGTTGTTGGGGAAGTGATTTAGCATAGGGATCCTAACTGCAGCTATATTGCTCGAAGAATTCTCGTTTGACCTGTTGTTGAAGCCCTAGAAGGGAAGTGGGGTAGTCAAAGGACTGTGGAGTAGAGAAGGTGAACACTCCCTGGGGTGGGACAAAAATGTGAGGAATGGGAGGTTGTAGGCTATTAGTGTGAGCTGGCCCTAGGATATAATCCTTCCTGTTAACCTGTGCAACTTTCATGTTTCCCTTGCCAATCCTAGGAATCCCTTGCCCGGTGGAGTTTAGTCCTAGCTCGGGGGTGACCCACTATTGAGCATGATGAGCAACATGGTCTAAGGATGGGAGGTTCATGGAAGTTCTGTACTCATTTTGGTGGTCATCTATTGAAAGATAAGTGCCAAATCTCTATTAATTGTATGTTGTGTAATTGTACATGTGTTATAACTTGATGAGTAATGCCTGGATATATCAGCTATGTTGTTTGTGTAGGCTTATTGTTATTTACGCATTGATCTGTGTATGGTTATAATATATTGTCAGTATGTTTTAATGATTATTTCCAAATGAATAAGTGGCATGAACAAAATATTGTAATTGTTAGTCATGTTAAATATGTGTGCATATAAATTCACAAAATGGTATCAGAGCTAAGTGAAACATCCAAGAAGTGGTTTTTCTCGGCTTGTTGGTGGCCAGGGACGTTACATGAATGATGCATATACCTATCCCATGACCAAATTTTCACATGCCATGGAAGTGTGATGGTTTCCAACTCTAGTTCACAAAAATATTCATTTTCATCATCATTCGTTGGTTTACAAGAATCCTCTCTCGAGAGAAATCAATTATCATACAATCTATGGTTCATTCATCTAACCCAATCAATATCTCATTGGCCCTAATAATTTCATGATTGAATTCATAAATAGAGTGAGTTTCAAGACACTTATATAACAAGTCAATTGGGAGAACATTACAAAGAATAATCTTTTGGTTCTAAAATTGTTAGAAATTAAGAAGCCAGAAAGTAGATAGAAGAGAAAATTTAGTGATGAAGATCTATTATGGGGGTCCTTCAAGTCAATTTTGCTAATATTTAAATCCTCATACATGTGGATTATGGGACCACAAAAATGGACTGATCGCATCTCTAGGAAGCAACAAAGACTCCAATAATCTCCCTCGATGCACCCTGGATTTCAGATCTCAAAGTCTCCTTCTATGAATCATGAGCTATGAAGTTCATATGAACTTCATCCTTTCCTTTTGACATTGATCTCATCCATCCACATAGGACAAAGATCCTCATCTAGGCATTGATTTTTTTGTAGATAATCATTTTCTCCACACAACCACACTTTATAACCACAGGTTTCAATTCCTTAAGTATTGAGTGCTTTCTCTAGTTCACACCTCAGAATAGTTCATTGGATCCCATGGATAACTCCTTATCGGGTCAGATTTTCCTACCTGCGACCACAACATACAAATCGTACCCATGTTTCTATCGATCCAATATATTAGAAACCTACAATGGAATTATGTGACGATCGATGTCGGGATGTCGACACATCGGGGTGCTACCTTGCAATTACATAACATAGTGTCGAGGGTTCAATAGGATGATCCACCTGGATCAACAGATCAGGGTGTTAGATACTATGGTGTTGCACTGCACTTGGGTTAACAATGTACTGGGGTCAATAGGCCAGTACCACTCGGATTGATTGTGAGACATCAATCTCTCTTCTCAAAGAAACGAATGGTTGGATCTTTCCCGACACAATATTGCTTACAAATGGATAGTATTTGATCCTTTTAGTGATTGATGGCCGATATTCTCCCTCATTGGAATACAACTTATCTTCGCCATTCAGACTTGCAACATTCACTCTTGTTCATGGCCTCTCTCCTCATGCACACGTTCAAACAAATTATTTCAATAGGGTTTCCACATACAAGATTGCAAACACATGAAACAAAACTCAGGGTAAAAATAATTACACACATTTGTATTCATAATAGAGATCGATACATGATGTAGCTTCACTCACCTTGCAACCCTTTTCCTTGTTTTAAAATGTGTCTATACCATATCTTATTTAAATGCTCAAAGGCTTACATATATAAGAAAAACAAAAGCATCAAATAATCTTAGATACGATGTATCCTCAATATATCCCTAAGATCGCTCAAAACAAAAAATATCATAACAATATGTAAAAAATGAAAAAAATTCAAGGAAATCACCTCTTAGCCACGCTACCTTCTTCTGGAAGGATTAAAATTTTGAATTTGATTTTGTGGGGGCGGGTGGTTATGCTTCTGCATTAGAATCCTTGGGCAGAAAATTTTCATGATCTCTTGATCATGTGCCTTCAATTGTTGGTTCCATATTCAACCTCTTACCTTCTTATTTCATGTATCCCTCCATCATAATGTTGAGCTTTTCCTCATGCTCAAAAGTGAGCTGCAACAAAACCCCTATAGTAACAAGTCTTCTACCTTTCTACAAAATACCTCACTAAGCTTCCCTCTTGAGATTGAACTTTTGGTATGATAGGTTCTCTCCTCTGGAACCTTATGAGCATCCTCTTATTGTAGGATTCTACAAATATTCTCATTCTCATGCAAATAAATATTTCCCTGTGCTTTTATACCATTTGATGAAATCAATTGTCGCTCTCTTATACCACTTGAATGAGAATGATTTTGGTGTTCCTTCAAATCAATTTTGTTGAGATATTAATCCTCAGACCTATCATTTATGGGAACACAAAATGGAATGATCTTGTCCCTAGGAAGTAACAAAGACTCCAATAATCTCCCTCGATGCACCCTAGATTTCACATCTCAGTGTCTCTTTCTTTGAATCATGAGCTACCAAGTTCATAGCAACTTCATCCTTTCCTTTCGAAATCGATCCCATCCGTCCACATAGGAGCAAGATCCTTATCCAACTTTTTATTTGTTTGGTGATATCCTTTTCTCCACATGACCTCACTTTATAACAACGAGTTTCAATTCCTTAAGCACCGAGCACTTTATTAAGTTCATGCCTTAGAACCATTTGCTAGAACCTAGGGATAACTCCTTACCTAGTCGGTGTTTCCTACCTACGACCACAACATACAACTTGTACCCATGTTCCAATCAGTATGTTATATTGGAACTCCACGAAGAAATTGTTCGATCAGTAATGTCGGTATGTTGGCATGTCGACACACTGGGGTGCTACCTTAAAATTACATAATAGAACGTCAAGGGGTTGATAGGCTGGTGAAATCAGATCGATAGATCAGGGTGTCAGGTACCAGGGTGACTCACTTCACTTGGGTTAACCATGTATTGGGTTCAATAGGTCGGTACCACTAGAATCGATTGTGAGTCGTAAATATCTCTTCTGAAATAAATGAATGGATAGATATTTCCCTACACAATATCTCTTACAAATGGATTTTATTCAATCCTTTTAGTGACCAATGATCAATCTTATTTTGCATAGGAATGTGACTTCTCTTTTCCATTCATACCTACAACATTCTCTCTTTTTCATGGCCTCTCTCCTCACACAAACATTCAAATAATTTAATTCAATGGGGTTTCCACACAAAGGATTGGACACATGTGAAACATAACTCAGGGTAACAATAATTACACACATTTTTATTCAGAATCAATCTCGATACATGATGTGGCATCATTGTACTAGAAACACTCAGCCTGTTTTACATTCTTTGTTAGAGACCTAACCTTCCTAACCCCTCACTTAGGTAGAATAATATACTTCCATGTAATAAAGTCTGATATTAATAAGGCCTATAAATAACGAATAATAAGTCAAATGTAAGAAGACATAATAGAATCTTTCGCTTATAGAAGTATCTTCCTCTAAATTGTTTGTTTGGATAGGTAGATTTAGTATAAATAGAAGTAGAGGATATGAGAAGTTTTGTCTTGAGAATTATTGTAATAGAGTGTTTCTCTGCTCGGGGTTTCCCACTCGAAGAGGAAAGTGAACCTTGTTTCCAATCAATAAAGGTATTATTTGGTGTTTTGGTTTCATCTATTGTGTTGTTCCAGTGTTATTCTCTACAATATTTTTGTTTCATTTTATTATAATAGATCTGGTACCTTACAAGTGGTATAAGAGCACTTTCCTTGGAAAAAAATTATGGGTTAATTATTTTTCAGCGTAGAGATGTATTCCATCATATTAAATCTATAGATATTTATCATTCAATTCATAAATCCATGGTCGTGGAAGAATACACACAAGAACTACAAGTGGTACTTAAAAACACATTGTTGGCTACCCTTGTAACCCCTATTGGTACTCCTTCGAGTGGTACCCCTTCTAGTGGGAGCACATCAGACAACACCTGTATAGGGATCGAAATAGATATCTTGAATCCCTCCATAGATAAACCGATTGGCCACCTGACTTCTATATTTCCACCGAGAAGAACACTCAGGAATATAATCTCTAGTACCTAGGTAATCGGGTAGTATGACTAAGGGCACAATATAGCCTCCTTAGTTGATGCCCTAATATATTGGGTCGAGTACTAATGTTGGACCCCACACATATATCAGAGAGATATAGCACATGGAGAACCCTTTTCTGCAGAAATCTTGAATAGCCTAACCTTTGGGACAAAAACAGAAACAGTATAGACAAGATCTATTGCCATGCAATTGTACCTTCTACATTTTGGTTGGGAAATTCCTACACATTTTTTCCTATTAAACATTTGGCCATTTCATCATACAATATTATTCATATCGAAGTATAACTCCGCAAGATTAAAAAAAAAGGGTCTGGATCCTACCGATGCAATTATTTGAGACCTGTCCCATTGGATTCCTCTCTTCACTCTAATCGCAGTTATGCCTATCATTTTTCAACAATTTTTTTTCCGTGGACCCGACCCCTTCCCAACATCCCTATTGGGAATCTATCCCATTGATTTCCTCTCTTTGGATTTATCGTAGTGGTGCCAATCATTAGTAACTCATTCTTCTGTGGTCCCATTTTTCCCACTGTCCCATCATCATGGCCCACACTCGTAGCCAATATTGGGAACTGTTGGATTACTAATAGGGGGGGTGAATCGATAATATATCAATTTAATCCTTTTTAACCATATAATGCAAGTGTTATATCAGTGTAGCATTATCATCCAATAATTGCAGAGTAAATAAACAACGAGAAATCATACATATACACAGTACACTAGTGTTTTTATGTGGAAACCCAAAGCGGAAGAAAACCACATAATGTTTTTTCTTATATGTATTGAAGAATTACATTCATTGGAAGCACCAAATTCCTTTGTTTTCCATCTACAACTGGAAGGAGGCTCCAACCCCCTAGTTTCTCGGGCTACAACCTGAGGGAAGCTCCAAATCCCAATGGAGAATTTCCTTTTTATTCCATGAGTGTTGTAGTAGTCCATAAATTCCTTTGAAGTGAACTCTCCTCCATTATCAGATCTCAAACATTTGATTTTTGAATCCATTTCATTTTCAACCATTTTCTTATAGATCTTAAAGTTTTCAAAATCTTGTGACTTATTATTGAGAAAGAAAACTGTAGTCATTCTTGTATAATCATAAACTAATAACATAAAGTATTTCTCACCTTTTAAACCCTTTTTTGTAGTTGGTCCAACTAGATCAGTATGCACAATTTCCAGTGGTCTTGTTGTTGATATTACTTTGATTTGAATTTGGTCTTTGTTTTCTTTCCTTGTTGACAATGCTTGCATAAAGTGTTGGTTGGTTTCATGATCTGGGGTATTTCTCTGACTACTTCTCTTTTGATGACTTTAACGAGGTTATCGAAATGTATGTGACCCATTCTTCTATGCCATAGACAACTTTCATCTTCCTTTCCTAGACAACATTTTTCATTTCCAATTTCACTTAACACATGTATGTTGCTTGAAGTTCTCACAGCTGTAGGAATCAATTTTCCTGAACCTTCTTTTCTTATCTCGCACTTTTGTGAATTGAAAGTAACTTTATTATCTTGGTCACACATTTGACTCACACTTAGAAGATTATGTTTCATATATTCTACTAGTATAACATTTTGTTCCTTTGTATTCTTGTTCCCAATTCTGGCTATTCCTTTTCCAATGATTTTAGCTGAATCATCATTTACGAAGGAGACTGACCCATCTCTTTCCTTTCTTAAAGTAAGAAACCTGTCTCTATCACCTGTCAGGTGTTTTGAATAGCCACTGTAAACATACCAACCACGTTTCGTCTTCTTAGCTTGTAGAGCGAATGTGCATTCTTCATTGCTATATTGATTATGCTTTCTTATCCATGTCCTTTTCTGAGTTTCCTGTCTGTGAATGTTGTTATTCTGTTGCGGTTCTCTACGAGGGACTAGCATTCTACAATCGTTGGCCATGTGTCCAAAGTTTTTACATTTGTAACATTCCACTTCAGTGCTCAAGGATTCAAACCTATTGTAACTTCTTCTCTGTGTTTCACTAGGCCTTCCTAGATAAACCTTTTGTGTATTACTTTCAAAGTTGTTTACGTTCTTGTTGTTAGCTCTGTAATTCACATCTTTATGTCCAAAATTATTACATGCATAACATAAACCAAAAAATATAGTTTGATACCTGGGAGTTGAATATCTACTGAAAGGAGGTACTCTTATTTATTCTTCTTCTTCTTGAGGCCTATATGTCGGTTGGTGATTCTAAAATCTGAATCTTCTCGGTGGAGGAGTGTATCTGTAATCTTCCTTGTATATCTTCATATCCCCTTTGATTGTTTCTGCATTTCTTTTTGGATATGTTTATTGCTTTGTTGTTTTGGAGCTTGATCCCTTTTCTGCCTGATTGGATCCAAGTCTGGACTTGTCATGATGATGCTTTTCATTACTCATAATTTTATCCAAAACTTTTGAGTTGTTATGAATATTTTTCTTTTGAACATCCTTTCTTAATGTGACAATCTCTGCTTCCAAATTTCCAATGATCCTGTGTTTTTCTTCGATTTTTTCTTTGAGTGTTTCTTCAATTATTTTATCTTCTTCTATTTGAACCTTCAAATTTGTGATCATTTGTTCTAGTCCTTGAGTGTCTTATTTCTTGTTTAGTTTCGCTTGTAGTTTCTTGTTTTTCTTCTTTTCTATTCTGATAACTTCTATGGAACACATAAATTCTTCTCGATAGTCAACTTGTGTCTCTTCATATTCTTCTTCATCTTCTTCATATTCTTCTTCGGAGTCTTATTTATCAGAGTCTTCTACTGCCGTGAATATAACTTTTTCTATCTCACTTTCACTGACTTCATCTTCATCTGATGTTGAGATGTCTTCTTTGGTGCATAAATTTTTCTTGAAAAATTTCTTTGTGGTTATTTTTCCTTTATATGTTTGTTTTCTATTTGAGTAACCTTCAACATTTCTCCTTTTATTATGAGGACATTTGTTATCAAAATGACCAATATCATCACAATTAAAACAAATCAAATGAATCTTACCTCTATACCTACCGTTGGTTCCCTTATTCAATCTTTTGAAAAAGTTGGCTACTTCTTCATCATCGTCTGAGACATCACTATTGCTGCTAAGTTGTTTTTATTTTTTCTTTGACTCTTTGGATGCTTTGAAGGCTTCTTCTTTTGTATATGGATTTTCCTGTTCAGCTCTCATTTAATATGTTATGAATATTCCATGTAATTTGTCCATGGTTACTGAGTTCAAATCTGCTCTTTCTTCTAGTGATGATATCTTAGGTTCAAATATCATAGGAAGACATCTTAGTACCTTTTAAAGAACTACAGATTCTTTGATTTCTTCTCCCAATCCTATGATTTCATTTACTGTTTCATCAACTCGTAAAAATTAAGCTGCAATATTCTCATCTTCCTTCATCTTAAGTTGCTCGAAGTTACCTCTATAAGCTTGAATCTTTTTTTCTTTGAATTTTGAATCTCCCTCATAAATATTTTGAAGTTTGTCCAAAATATCTTTAGCGGATTTAAAATGTGCAACTTTGGTGAATATTGTTTCACTAAGACTATTCAAAAGTGAATTTTTGGCTTTGAAATTATTCTGACTAAGTTTCACTGCTTTGCCATTTGTTGGTAGAATTGTTGGTACTGTGTATCCATCTATAGTTGATTTCCAAATTTCAAATCCTTGTTCCTGTATATATATCTTCATTCGTATGCTCCAAAATGCATAATTTTGTCCATCAAACTGTGGTATTCCGTTGTTATAAAAGTTGTTTTTCTCCATGATATTCCTTTCAATGGTTAAACTAATTTCTGAAGGAACCCACTCTAATACCAATTGTTGGATTACTGAGAGGGGGGTGAATCAGTAATAAAATCCTTTTTAACCATATAATGCAAGTTTTCTATCAGTGTAGAATTATCATCCAATAATTGCAGAGTAAATAAACAATGAGATATCATACACATAAAGAGTACACCAGTGTTTGTACATGGAAACCCAAAGCGGGAAAAAACCACATAATGATTTTTATTATATTTCTTGAAGAATTACATTCACCGGAAGCACCAACTTTCTTTGTTTTCCAGCTGCAACTGGAAGGATCCTCCGACCCCCTAGTTTCTCAGGCTACAACCAGAGGGAATCTTCAATTCCCCAATTCTCTAGCTACAACCAAAAGAAGGCTACAACCCCCTAAGTTCTTCGGCTACAACTGGAAGGTGGCTACAACCACCTATCCTTGCACCATCCAACCATTCTGAAATATAAATGTCAAATGTAGACAACCTGTCACTATCACTGAATCAACCACTACCACTGTCAACCTGTCATTGTCAACCTATGCCAATAACCTATAACAACCTGTACTAGTCAACCTGCATCAAACAATGTCTACCAATAACTTGAACCAACACGTACCATGCATCAACTGCACATCAACTATGACTCATCAAGATGTACCAACATCATCAACTATACACCTCATGTATGTGCCAACTCATCAACTATTTGTCTCAACCATATACCCAACATGTACCTCAACCATATACCAAAGACATCCACCAATATAACTATAAACAAATCATCACTCTATCCATAAACCCTTACATCACACCATGTACCAAAATCTCACTGTTATAAAGCCTCAAGCTAAACCTGTTGGATTACTGAGAGGGGGGGTGAATCAGTAATAGCGTAATTATAATCATTTTTCTTCCAATGTTATATCAATGTAGAATTATTATCCAATAGTGAGCATTAATAAATAAAAAATCATACACATACACAATACACCATTGTTTTACATGGAAACCCAAATTGGGAGAAAACCACAGAATGTTTTTTATTATATGTCTTGAAAAATTACATTCATTGGAAGCACCAACTTCCTTTGTTTTCCAGCTGCAACTGGAAGGAGGCTCCAACCCCCTAGTTTCTCAGGCTACAACCTGATGGAAGCTCCAACTCCCCAATTCTCTGGCTACAACCGAAAGGAGGCTAAAACCCCCTATGTTCTTTGGCTACAACCAAAAGGTGGCTACAACCACCTGTCCTTGCCCCGTCCTGCCACCCTGAATTAGAAGGAGAATGATGGAACCACTATTACACTATCACTATGAGATATACCATTGTAAACCTATACCAATAAATATGAGCCATGCATTAACTTGTACCTCAACCTGTAATCAACCTGTACCATCAACAAGTGCATCAACCATGCACTAACCTGTACCAAACAACCTGTAATCAACCTGTACCATAAACAAATGCATCCAACCATGTACCAATCATGTGTCAACTACTCATCAGCTATGACTCATCAATATGTACCAACATCATCAACTATACACCTCATGTATGTGCCAACTCATCAACTACTTGTCTCAACCATGTACTCAACATGTACCTCAACCAAAATCCCTCATCAATTTCATCATCCAAATATGATTTGTAGCTCTGTAATAGACCCAGTTTATATGATCACATTCCTTCAAACCTTCCTTAACTTTAACAACAAGAGACTAGCATTTTCATCAAATGTTTCTTTAGTCTCACATGCCTAGTTTTGGATTAGTCAACAACCCTAACTTGAAATAATCATAACTTTGAACCTGTAATGGATAAATATATGAAACTAATATACAATGTTATTAAGTGTGTTTTATGCAATTTTTTCAGGTGTTACTACCTGGAACCTCTAGAAAAAGGAGTTATAGAAAAAATGGCATACCTTGTTGAATTATGGCTTATTCTAAAGAGCGGCATTGTAGAGCATGCCCCACATGAAATGTTCATTGAATTGATATGAAACTATTAAACAAAATACTACAGACTATAACCTAACCAACACATTTGGTCTCACTGAATTTGGATCTGTGATGAATAATTTATGACATTTTTACCCGAAACACTTGTTTTCTTCTAGATCCAAGACTAGCCACAAACCCTATTTTCAACGGAGTGTAACTCCAAAAATACAATGACCCACAAGATGAAGTTTTTACCATAGATACTTGGGTGTGTTTTCTCAATGGAGTAACAATTTCATGGTTTGAATAATTATAAAAAAAAAATTATAGTGAAAATGGTGATATGACCTGTAAATAACATACCTTACAAAGCACCATCAAAATAATTTATCCTTCCAGCATTTCATCCTTCTTTTCTTCACCTTCCCTTGAAAATTGGGCTTATATATCCTTGGTTACCTTAGAAACCTATATATATTCAATATTCTCAAGTTTAATTAAAATGATAGAGCCTTTCCTCTTATTTATACTCTCCAAGTAGCTTCCTTAAAAACATCTTCTAGGTCACTTGACCCACTTTCCTTGTTTTAGGGTTAACCCACTTCTAATTTCTCCATTAAATTTATTATTGAAATAATTTTTTTATTATTCACTTTGAATTATAATACAATCATCACTTCACTTTATTATTTATCTTTTAAAATCTCTTAAACCACTTTGACTACTTTGACCTTTTGGGGCTTCTAGATGACATACGAGGGTCATCCAACTTCGTAAGACCATAACTCTCAAACTGTGAGGAGTTATGTGACATAACACATACCACCACAAATGGAATGACATGTGATTTCCATATATAATATTATTACCTTCAAATATAGAAAAAATCATACCGTTATCCATCAAACAAACTTGGGTCCATTACCCAAACTTGGGTTCTCCAACTTCACATGGTCATAACTCTCTAACCGTGAGGAGTTATGTGACGTTCTACATACCAGCAGAAATGGCATGAAAATAAATATCCATATATGATAGTTCCCCTGAAAAATTCATTGTCCTACATCTCATTATTCCATAATTAAGCATGGGTTCTCTTACTCCGCAAAGCCTCTTCCCATGAGGGCTTTCACCATAAGGGGACCACTTTGGAGTTCATCTATATTTACTTCTTATCAACCATGACAAACCAATAATGATTCATATTTACATCAAACAATATTGGGTCCATTACCCAAACCTTTTTTCTGCGGGGCTTTCTTCAAAGGTTCATATCAATGACAACCAACCTTAATCAACAATCTCCCCCTTTGGCATTGATGGCAACACTATGATGCAATATTGAAATCATATCACTCATGCTCCCCCTGGAACCATTCCTCTGTCCGCTACATCTAATAAATCACTCCCCCTTTTTCATCAAAGGAAAAGGTATCTTTCCATCTGAGGCTGCTCCCCCTGACTGAACTGTGCTCTTATGGTGCTTCCTCATGTACATCTAAGACATATAAGATAAGTATTCAAAAAACATTAAAAAAACATTCATTTTGGAGTATAAATAACTCCAATTATTTGGCGAAGATATTCAAAGGCTTCCCATGAAAGTGGTTTTGTAAATATGTCTGCCACTTGTTCTTTTGTGCCCACATACTCAACTCTGATGTTCTTTTCTGCAACTTGTTCTCGTAGAAAGTGATACTTGATTGGAATGTGCTTCGTCTTGGATTTCATCACCGGGTTTTTTGAGATACTGATGGAACTTGTATTATCACAATATATTGGAATGGGCTCATCATGCTCAACCTATATATCTGTCAAACTTTGTTTCATCCAAAGAACCTGTGTACAACATGTTGCTACTACAATATACTCGGCCTCGATTGTAGATAGAGATATTGATGATTGTTTATTGCTTAGCCATGATACCAAACACTCACCTAAGTAGAACGTTGCTCCACTAGTGCTTCATCGGTCATTAATAAAACCTGCCCAATCTGCATATGTGTAGGCAATAAGTGATAGATCGTCTCCTTTTGGATACCATAATCCAAACTCTTTTGTTCCTTTGAGATATCTGAAGATCCTCTTTACTGCTTATACATGTGATTCCTTTGGTGCTGCATGAAATCATGCTACCTATCCAACTTCCTCCATTACATTTGGTCTAGATGTTGTCACATATAGTAGGCTGCCAATCATTGACATGTATTGCCTCTTATCTATAGACTTTGAATCATCATCTTTTATCAACTTACAACTGGTTTGCATGGGAGTGATAACTAGTTTGCAATTTTCCATTCCGAACCTATTTAGCATTTATATGATATACTTGGTTTGAGAAATAAAAATTCCTTAGTTGCTTTGACATATATTAAGTCCTAGAAAGAAGGATAGTTCTCCAAGTAACAACATTTCAAATTCATTCTGCATGTATTTTGCAAATTTCTGGCTTAACCTGTCATCATCACTACCAAAAATAATATCATCAACATAAACTTCAATTAATAAAATATTACCTTGACTTACCTTGATGTAGAGGTTGTTGTCTGCACTTCCTTTTCTAAACCGTTCCTGCTACAGATACTTATCTAGTCTGGAGTACCATGCTCTAGGAGCATGTTTTAGATCATACAAGGTCGTCTTTAATTTACACACATAGTCTGTGTTCTCTGACAACTAAAATCCTTCTGGTTGTTCAATGTAGACTTCTTCTTCAAGTTCCCCATTCAAAAAAGATGATTTTATGTCCATCTGATATACTTTAACATTTTTGGAGCATGCATACGCTAAAAGAAAATGGATTGCTTCCATTCTGGCAACTGGGGAAAATGTCTCTTCAAGGTTGATTCGTTCAATCTGTGCATATCCTTTACATACCAATCTAGATTTGTTCCTTGTAACCTGTCCATCTTCATTCAATTTATTCCTGAAAACCCATTTTATGTTGATCACATTCTTATTCTTTGGTCTTGGAACCAGTTCCTAGGTGTCATTTTTCTCTATTTGATTGAATTCTTCATCCATGGCCTTATTCCAAAATTCATCCTTGCTGGCTTCTTCAAAACAATTTGGTTCAATTGTAGATAAGAGTGATAGGTGTTTTTTTTCTGGTGAATGAATGTTTCTTCTAGTCTCAACTCCTGCATCTTTATTTGCAATAATCTGATCTGAAGGATAATTCTTCTATACTCGTTTGCTAGGTGTCTTTGGGGATACTTGTTGAACTTTCTCTTCTGCTTATGTTGGATTCTCTTCATCTTCATCTTCCTTTTCTACTTCTTTTTCATCATCTTCTTCGAAAAGTTGTTCAATGATTTGTTTTCTTCTTCCTTTGATTATGGTCCACCTGTTTCATCAATTGTTACGTTGATGCTTTCCACAACTTTGTTTAATATTAGATTGTAACACTTGTATGCTTTCCTTATACTTGAGTAACCAACAAGTATTCATTTTTCCACACGAGAGTCAAACTTTA
Source organism: Picea mariana (assembly GCA_032191745.1). Taxonomy (NCBI): domain Eukaryota; kingdom Viridiplantae; phylum Streptophyta; class Pinopsida; order Pinales; family Pinaceae; genus Picea; species Picea mariana. Next base: position 56,969 of record JASDQU010103339.1, on the reverse strand, counting down.
CCATTCTACCATCTTCTCTTTTGATGTAGCATTTGCTTCCAAAAAATATGAAGTGCTTCACATTTGCTAGTGTTCCTTTCCATAGCTCGTAGGGAGTTTTATTAGTGTTGTTTCTGAGAATTACTCTATTTTTAATGTGAATTTTTGTATGCACTTCCTGTGTCCAAAAAATATCTGTCAAATTTGAATCCATTATCATTGTTCGAGCCATTTCGTGTATTTTCCTATTCTTTCTTTCAACAACTCCATTTTGTTGAGGTGTCCTAGCGACGAAGAATTGTCTTTTTATTCCATTATTGTCGCAGTAGTTCATAAATTAATTTGAGGTGAATTATCCTCCATTATCCAATCTTAAGCATTTGATTCTTGAATCCATATCATTTTCAACCATTTCCTTGTAGATCTTGAATTTTTCAAAAGCTTCTGACGTGTTCTTGAGAAAACAAACTGCAATCATTCTTGTATAATCATCAACTAATAACATACAGTATCTCTCACCTGTTAAGACTTTTGTTGTAGTTGGTCCAACTAGATCAGTATGCATAATTTCCAGTGGTTTTATTGTTGAATATTCCTTCGATTTGGACCTGGTCTTTATTTGCTTTCCTTGTTGGCAATGCTTGCATAAAGTGTTGGTTGGTTTCGTGATATCGAGAATTTCTTTGACTGATTCTCTTTTGTTGACTTTGACAAGGTTATCAAAATGCATGTGACCCATTCTTCTGTGCCATATCCAACTTTCATCTTCCTTTCCTAGACAACACTTTTCATTTCCAATTTCGCTTAACACATATATGTTGCTTGAAGTTCTTCCAACTATAGAAACCAATTTCCCTGAACCTTATTTTCTTATCTCACACTTTTGTGAATCTAAAGTAACTTTATGACCTTGGTCACACATTTGAATCACACTTAAAATATTATGTTTCATATCTTCTACTAGTAGAATATTTTGTCTTTTCATTCTTGTTCACAATTCAGATTGTGCCTTTTCCAACAATTTTGGCTGAATCATCATTTCCAAAGGAGATTGATCCATCTCTTTCCTTTCGTAATGTAAGAAAATTGTCTCTATCATCTGTCATGTGTTTTGAACATCCACTTTCAACATACCAACCATGTTTCTTCTGTTTATCTTGTAGAGCGACTGTACATTCTTCATTGCTATACTGATCTTGCTGTCTTATCCATGTCATTTTCTGAGGTTCTTGTTTGTGATTTTGTTGAGGTTCTTTAGGAGGGACTTCCATTCTACAATATTTGGTCACATGTATAAAATTGTTAAATTTGTAGCATTCCACTTCACTAATCAAAGATTCAAACCTGTTGTAACTTCTTCTCTGTATTTCACTAGGTCTTCTTGAATAACATCTTTGTGTATGGCTCTCAAAGTAGTTATTGTTCCCGTTGTTAGCTCTGTAATTTATAGCTTTATGTCCAAAATTATTACATGCATAACATAAACCAAAAAATATAGTTTGATACCTGGTAGTTGAAGATATTCTGAAAGGAGGTGCTCTTATGAATCTGTCTTCTTCTTTAGGCCTGTCTATCTGTTGTTGATTCTGAAACCTGAATCTTCTCGGTGGAGGAGTGTCCCTGTAATCTTCCTTGTATATCTTTTTACCCCCTTTGATTGTTTCTGTGTAGATTTTTGGATTTGTTTCTTTATTTGTTTTTTTGGAGCTTGATCCATTTTTTGTCTGATTGTATCCAAGTCCAGACTTGTCAAGACGAGATTTTTTACTGCTGATAATGTCATCCAAAACTTTTGAGCTAGTCTGCATATTTTTATTTTGAATATCCTTTCTTAGTGTGACAATATTTGCTTCCAGGTTTCCAATGATCATGTCCTTTCCTTTTAGTTGTTTTTTGAGTGCTTCTTCAATTCTTTTATCTTCTTCTATTTGAACCTTCAATTTTATGATCATTTGTTCTAGTTCTTGAGTGTTTTTTTTCTTATCTAGTTCTCCTTGTAGTTTCTTGTTTTTCTTCTTTTCTCTTCTGATAACTTCTATGGCACTCATTAATTCTTCTTGGAAGTAAACTTCTGCCTCTTCAATTTCTTCTTCATATGCTTCTTCATATTCTTCTTCGGAGTCTTCTTTATCAGTCTTCTACTGCCATGAATATAACTCTCCCTGTTTCACTGTCACTGACTTCATCTTCATGTGATTATGAGATGTCTTCTTTGGTGCAAAATATTTTCTTGAAAACTTTCTTTATATTTCTTTTACCTTTATATGTTTGTCTGTCTTTTGAGTAACCTTCATCATTTCTCTTTTTCTTATGAGGACATTTGCTATAAATATGACCAATACCATCACAATTAAAACAAATTAAAGGAAGCTTACCTCTATACCTACTGTTGGTTCCCTTGTTAATTCTTTGGAAGAAGTTGGCCACTTCTTCATCATATTATGAGATGTCGTTGTTGTTGCTATATTCTTCTTGTTCCTTTTTCTTTTTCGTTGATCTTTTGGATGCTTTGAAGGCTTCTTCTTTTACATATGGATTTTCCTGTTTAGTTCTCATCTCATATGCTATGAAGATTCCATGCAGTTCATCCATGCTTATTGAGTTTAGATCTGATCTTCCTTCTAGCGTTGATATTTTAAGGTTGAATCTCATAGAAAGAGATCTTAGTACCTTTTAAAAAATTACAAATTCTTCAATTTCTTCTCCCAATCCTATGATTGCATTCACTATTTCATCGACTCGTAAGAAGTAGACTGTGATATCTTCATCTTCCTTCATTTTTAGTTTTTCAAACTGACCTCTGTAAGTTTGAATCTTTGTTGCTTTAACTTTTGAATCTCCTTCATAAATATTTCGAAGCTTGTCCTAAATCTCTTTAGTAGATTTACAATGTGCAACTTTGGTGAATACTGTATCACTGAGACCATTTAAAAGTGCATATTTGGCTTTGGAATTATTCTCATTGAGTTTCACTAATTTTTCATTTGTTGGTGGAACTTCTGGTGCTGTTTATCCATCTACAATTCATTGCCAAACTTGAAATCCTTGTGCCTATATATATGTCTTCATCCTTATGCTCTAAAAGCATACTTTTGTCCATAAAACTATGGTATTCCATTTTTATATGAGTTGGTACTCTCCATGATCTACCTTTCAGTGGTCAAACTGATTTCTGAAGGAACCTGCTCTCATACCAATTGTTGGATTACTGAGAGGGGGGTGAATCAGTAATAGGATAATTATAATCCTTTTTCTTCAAATGTTATATCAATGTAGAATTATTATCCAATAATGAGCAGTAATAAATAAACAATCACACACATACACAGTACACCGATGTTTTACGCGAAAACCCAAATCGGGAGAAAACCATGAAATATTTTTTCTTATATGTCTTGAAGAATTACATTCATTCGAAGCACCAACTTCCTTTGTTTTCTAGGTGCAACTAGAAGGAGGCTCCAATCCCCTAGTTTCTCAAGCTACAACCTGAGGTAAGCTCCAACTCCCCAATTCTCTGTCTATAACTAGAAGGAGGCTACAACCCCCTTTGTTCTCCAGCTACAACCAGAAGATGGCTACAACTACCTGTCCTTGCCCCATCTTGCTACCCTGAAGTAGAAGTAGAATGATGGAACCATTGTCACACTATCACTGTGAGATATACCACTGTAAACCTGTACCAATAAATTTGAACCATTCATCAACCTATACCTCAAATTGTAATCAACCTGTAATCAATATGTACTAACATCATTAACTATACACCTCATGTATGTGCCAACTCATCAACTACTTGTCTCAACCATGTACTCAACATGTACCTCAACCAAAATCCCTCATCAATTTAATCATCCAAATTTGATTTTTAGCTCTGTAATAGACCTGGTGTATATGATCACATTCCTACAAACCTTCCTTAACTATAACAACAAGAGACTAGCATTTTCATCAAAAGTTTCTTTAGTCTCACATGCCTAGTTTTGGATTAGTCAACAACCCTAACTTGAAATAATCATAACTTTGAACCTGTAATGTATAAATATCTGAAACTAATACACAATATTATTCATTGTTCTTTATACAATTCCTCCAGGTGTCACTACTTGGAACCTCTCAGAAAAGGATTTATAGCAGAAATGACATACCTTTTTGAACTCTTGCTTATTCTAGACAGCGACCTTGTGCCCCACACGAAATATTAAACACAGAATACTACATACTATACCCTAACCAACACATTTGGTCTTAATGCATTTGTATATGTTATGAACAAGTTATGGCAATTTTACCCGAAACACTTATTTTTTACTAGTTTTAGGACTAGCCACAAACCCTATTTTCCACGAAGTGTAACTCCCAAAATACAATGACCCAGAAGATGAATATTTTACCATAGATACTTGGGTATGTTTTCTCAATGGAATAACAATTTCACGGTCTGATTCATTATATAAAAAAAATTATAGTAACAATGGTGAGATGACCTGTAAATAACATACCTTAGAAAGCACCATCAAAATAATTTATCCTTCCTTGCATTTCGGCCTTCTTTTCTTCACATTCCCTCAAAAATTTGGCTTAGATATCCTTGGTTAACTCAGACACCTATAGATATTCAATATTCTCAAGTGTAATTAAAATGAGAGAGCCTTGCCTCTTATTTATACTCTCCAAGTAACTTCCTTAAAAACATTTTCTAGGTCACTTGGCTCACTTTCCTTATTTTAGGGTTAACCCACTTCTAATTTCTCCATTAAATTTATTATTGAAATAATTTATTTTGTATTCCCTTTGAATTATAATATACTTATCACTTAATTTTATTATTTATCTTTTAAAATCTCTTAAACCACTTTGACTACTTTGACCTTTCGGGGCTTCTAGATGACATATGAGGTTCCTCCAACTTCGTAAGACCATAACTCTCAAACTATGAGGAATTATGTAACATTCCACATACCAATAGAAATGGAATGACATCTAATATACATATATAATAGTATTTATTTAAAATATAGAAAAAATCATACCATTATCCATCAAACAAACTTGGGTCCATTACCCAAACCTGGGTTCTCCAACTTCACATGATCATAACTCTCTAACCGTGAGGAGTTATGTGACATTCTACATACCATTGGAAATGGCATGACAAGAACTATCCATCTAGGATATTTTCCCTTACAAATTCATTGTCATTCATCTCATTATTCCACAATTAATCATGGTTTATCTTACTCCGCAAAGAATCTTCCTGTGAGGGTTGTCACCATAAGGGGACCACTTTGGAGTTCATCCATATTTATTTCTTATCACCCATGAAAAAACAACAATGAGTCATATTTACATCAAACAATCTTTGGTCCATTACCCAAACCTTTTTTCTACAGGGATTTCTTCAAGGGTTGACATCAATGACAATCAACCTTAATCAACAAAACCAACCACTTTAGCAACACATAATAGCCAAAAGACCAAGACCCATATGCCAAATACCAACAACAAAATACCAATTGTATCCCTCAACAAATTTGATATATGCAGCAATACTAAACATCCAATACCATCTCAAGAGATAAACCCTAGCTCACAAAACATACCTCAAACAAGATGTGCCATATCTCTCATAAATAGACCCCAACCATGTTGTTGTCATGATTTTTCTACCGCAATTTTTCTGCCACGATTTTTTTGCCGTGATGTTTCTATCACACTTTTTCTGCCGTAGTTTTCCTACCGTACTTTTTCTTCCGCACTCTTCCTGCTGCACTTTTTCTGCAATTTTTCTCTATCAATAATACCTGCCCAAATAACCTTTCACAAAAATAGATATTCAGTGATATTAAAGTGTGATTAAAATGAGATATCATTTCCTCTTATTTATACTTTCATGTAACATCCCACTTTCCTTATTTTAGGGAGTTCTCCATTAAGTTTATTATTTAAACAATTTCTTTTGCAAACACTTTGACTTTTTGGGGCTTCTAGATTACTCATGAGGGTCCTCCAACTTCACATGGCCATAACTCTCTAACCATGAGAAGTTATTGATTTTCTGCATACCACCGAAAATTCCATGACAAGCACTATCCATCTAGAATAGTTTCACTAACAAATTCACTGACCTTCATCTCATTATTCTATAATTAAGCATGGGTTCTCTAACCATACTTCTAGGATAACTCAATCTACAAAGCATCTTCCTGTGAGGGCTTTCACCATAAGGGGACCACTTTGGAGTTCATCCATTTGTACTTCTTATCAACCATGACAAGACAATAATTAGTCATCTTTACATCAAACAAACTTGGGTCCATTACCCAAACCTTTGTGCTACCGGGATTTACATCAAACAAACTTGGGTCCATTACCCAAACCCTTGTGCTAATGGGATTTATTCAAAGGTTGACGTCAATGAAAATCAACCTTAATCAATAATATCCCCCTTTGGAATTAATGGAAACACTCTGATGTAATACTGAAATCATATCACTCATGCTCCCCCTAGAACCATGTCTCTTTATTATGCATATTTGTGACCATTTCTCCCCCTAGAACCATGCCTTTGTCCTCTACAATTGAGAAATATCTCCCCCTTTGTCATCAATGGAAAATGTATCTTTCCATTCGGGGATTCTCCCCCTAACTGAATTGTCCTGTTTATGGTGCTTCTTCATGTACATCTAAGATATATAAGATAAGCATTCAAAAGAATTCATTTTGGAGTAGTAATAACTCTGAGTCTCTTGCGAAGATACTCAAAGGCTTCATGTGGAAGTCATTTTGTAAATATGTCTACCACTTGTTCTTTTGTGCCCGCATACTCAACTCTGATGTTTTTTCTGCAACCTTTTCCCATAGAAAGTGATACTTGATTGGAATATGCTTTGTCTTGGAGTGCATCACCAGGTTCTTTGAGATATTGATGGTGCTTGTATTATCACAATAGATTGGAATGGTCTCATCACACTCAACCTGTATATTTGTCAGAGTTTGTTTCATCCAAAGAACCTGTGTACAACATGTTGTTGCTGCAATATACTCTGCCTCGACTGTAGATAAAGATATTGATGATTGTTTCTTGCTTAGCCATGATACTAAAAACTCACTTAAGTAGAAAGATACTCTACTAGTGCTTCATCGGTCATCAATACGACCTGCCCAATATGCATCTGTTTAGGAAATAAGTGATATATCCTTTCCTTTTGGATACCATAATCTAAAATCTTATGTTCCTTTGTGTAACGTCCCTCCTGGTTACGACAACAACTCCTTAACTGGTGCAATTTTTTTTATTTTTATTTTTAATTTTTAATTTTTTTAAGGTGTGTGCGCGCGTGTAAAAAGGAACAGACACACTTTACTCTAAGTCGCCACCCGACGACTAACAAGACGCAACCATGATGATCACAACAAGAGGACGTAAGGCACACAATTAGCAACTACAAGCATTAACGACCATAGACATAAGGCTCACAACAAGTAACTGCAAGGATTAATAACCATAGACATAAGGCGCACAACAGGTAACTGCAAGGATTAATGACCATAGACATAAGGCGCACAACAGGTAACTACAACATTAAACGACATACTAGGGGGTTGATTTAATTAATGCTGGCGTTTTCCTGACTGACTGTGGGGCGTTTATTCTACTGGGCGATTTCATCCTTGTGGGAAATTTCATTTTGGTACCTGCTAAGAACTCAATTTTGGCCATTAGAATCACTCCGCTTCCCTAGTGTATATCCCTGCATCTTGCTATCAGAAACACTCTACATTGCTATTGTATTAGTTGATCATGCATTTTTGCTTCCTTCAACCTCTGCCTTCCTTTAGTTTTTCCCAGTTTTCATATTTTTACCTCAACAAACTTTTAGTCCTTAGCCTTGGCATTGAAATCTGTTTTTCTTTCTCTTTGAAAGCCTCTTTTCCCCTGAGATTCAAAGGGTTCAAGGGCTATTAACAGTGTCTCCAGCCTCCTATTGATTGGGGTTGATGATAGTGTCCATGGCTTCCTACCTGTGCCTTATATTGTGAGAGTTTGGTGTCACGGATTCACTCCTAAATGGTTGTCGTATTCCAGATCTCGTCCTCCCTTAACTCTGTCAAATCGTTGCTGTAGGTTCTATCATCTCTGCATGCCCGAATAAAGCTATTTAATGCTTAGATTTTCTTGATAATTATGATGTTGGCGTCCCTTCAACGCCTCCTACGAATCGTTCTGTTGTGCCTTAATTAATCATCGACGTCTGTTCAGTATCACTTTCTACTCGACGCATATATTACTGATGGACCCCAGCCACAACCTCGACCACCATCCTTGATAACAACAAGTCTCTCTTATGAGGCACGAAACATCTTTAAATTTACATTGTATATTTACATCCGGTTGGAATTTTATTCTAGTAATTTATTTATGTCTTCTTTTTAAATTTAATTTCATATTTTAATCTATATCCAGCTGAAATCTTATTTCAGCGTAAAAATTATTCTTGTCTTCTTTAAATTAAAATTTTTATTCTAGTTGGACTTAAAATGTTGGAATATGTTCCATAGGTTACACTTCAGTGACATCTAATTCAGTTTCAAGTGTAGCATGCTTGTATAATTAAATCCTTCTTCTGCGCCGATAAACTCTGCCCCTTTACCCTTGCCTTCACCATCAGTTTCTAGATAGATACAATATCCTGGGAGCTCACATATAATAATAATTTTATTGCCAATAAGCTGGAGTTAGTGGAAAAACACTATGGCCCACCTATAGTCATTATTCGGAAAGAAGAAGGAAATAATGAAATTTAATAATTTAAGGGTATTGAAATTGTTTTCAATGGGTCTGGTAAAATATTATCCGAAATGTAGAAAGTAATTTAGTTTTCTTTTGTTTCAAAAAGGTCCCACTTCCTTTTAATTAAACAATAAATATTTTCATTGACTTTTATCCATCTATTGCATTATGTGGTGGATCCTTTATTTAACCTTATATTTTTATTATATTATCAGGATATTTTATTAATTTAGATGATACCTCATAAGAAAGGTGAGAGGTTGTGTCATAATGATTTTAGATTTAATTTTTGCTTATGAAAAATATACCATTATCATTATATATCATTAGGACATTTTATTAATTTAGATGATATCTCAAGAAAAGAGAGTGGATGTGTTATAATGATTTTAAGTTTAAAGTAATGCTTATATAATTGGTTTCCATTATGGAGTTGGCAATAAATACGTTCCGGAGTGGGTTACCTTGTTAATATTGCAGGTGGTCAAATGTGGGATTACCTTGTTGTTAAGGAAGGTGCTTCTATTCCCATGTTCTATATGGTTGAATGATGATTATCGCACTATTGTGCAATTAGACTTCTCGTCACAATTTAAGTTTCAGATTTTAGACCTGTGCGCAAAAAGGAATTTATGTAATAATGAATGATGGATCCCAATGTTTCCTTGCATTATAGATTTATCAATGATTATTTGAATAACAACCCTTGCACCATGTACAAAGAGTGAATGTTTTAATGCGTCAATAAATAATGATGATGATGGATTGATTTAGAGCCATATTATTACTACATGGTTATTTAGAGTTAATGTATGATGGTTAATAGTAAGAAGTACTCTCACCCTTGGTTTAATGGAATGTGGTTGATAGAACGAATCTTAGTTAATCATTGATGGTTGCGTCCTTATCTTGGGCTTAGCAAGCATTGGTCTTATTGTGTCAGGCGGGATGTAGACACCTCCATGTAGCCTTAGTATTAAGCCTATGTGTGTGATTGTTTGTGTAAAGAATCCAGTTCCGTATCAAGAGTCTCGGGCCCTTTAAAGGCAGGGTTTCCACTCTTGTGACACACCTGACGGAGATTACTAGTTTCTGCCTGAGTAGTCAGCCAGGAGCCTATCTGACCTTCTCTCTCTTCAGATCATAGAACTAAGATTAAATGCCCTGCTTTCTTGTGTAGAAATAGTAAAATCTACTACCATGGATTCTTCCTTCTGTGTTCGTATTGTGCATAACCCAGTATCTCGTTTAATTTTGCGGTTACCTGTTGTGCACCTTATGTCTATGGTCATTAATCCTTTCAGTTACCTGTTGTGCGCCTTATGTCTATGGTCATTAATTCTTGCAGTTACTTGTCGTGAGCCTTATGTCTATGGTAATTAATGCTTGCAGTTGTTGGTTGTGCACCTTAAGTCCTCTTGTTGTGATCATCTTGGTTGCGTCTTGTTAGTCGCCGGGTGGCGACGTAGAGTCAAGTGTGTTTGTTCCTTTTTACACGCGCGCACACACCTTAAAAATAAATAAATAAATAAATTGCACCAGTTAAGGAGTTGTTTTCATAACCAAGAGGGACATTACACTTTGAGATATCTAAAAATCCTCTTCACTGCTAATACATGTGATTCATTTAGTGCTACTTGAAATCGTGCCACCTGTCTCACTAGCTCCATTACATCTGGTTTGGATGTTGTGACATATAGTAGGATACCAATCATTGACCTATATTTCCTCTGATCTGTAGACTTTGAATCATCATCTTTGCTTAACTTGCAATCGGTTTGCATGGGAGTGATAACTGGTTTGCAATCTTCCATTTTGAACCTCTTTAGCATTTATATGATGTAGTTGGTTTGAGAAATAAAAATTCCTTGGTGGCTTTAATGTATCTAAAGTCCCAGAAAGAAGGATAGCTCTCCAAGTAATGACATTTCAAATTCATTCTTCATATCCTTTGCAAATTTCTGGCTTAACCTGCCATCATTACTACCAAAAATAATATCATCAACATAAAATTCAATTAATAAAATACTATATTGACTTACCTTGATGTAGAAGTGGATGTCTTCACTTCCTTTTCTGAACCCTGACCATTGTAGATATTTATCCAGTCTATATTACCATGCTCTAAAAGCCTGTTTTAGAACATACAAGTCCTTCTTTAATTTACACACATAATATACCTTCTCTCACAACTGAAATCTTTCTGGTTGTTCATTGTAGACTTTGTCTTCAAGTTCCCCGTTTAGAAAGGATGATTTTACATCCATCTAATACTCTTTAATATTTTTGGAGCATGCATAAGCTAAAAGCAATTGGATTGATTCCATTCTGGAAACTGGGGAAAATGTCTCTTCAAATTCTATTCCTTCAACCTGTGCATATCCTTTAAATACCAATCTAGATTTGTTCCTTGTAACCTGTTCATCTTCATTCAATTTATTCCTATATACCCACTTTGTGTCGATTACATTCTTATCCTTTGGTTTTGGAACCAATTCCCAAGTATCATTTTTCTCTATTTGATCCAATTCTTCATACATGGCCTTGTTCCAAAATTCATCCTTGCTAGCCTCTTCAAAACAGGTTGGTTCAATCATAGATGAGAGTGTTAGGTGTGTTTGTTCTAGTGAATGTATTCTTCTTCTAGTCTCAACTCCTACATCTTTCTTTCTGATAATCTGATCTGAAGGGTGATTCTTCTATACTTGTATGCTAGGTGTCTTTGGAGGCACTTTCTGAACTTTCTCTTATGCTTCTATTGGATATTCTTCATCTTCCCCTTCTACTTCCTTTTAATCTTCTACTTCTTATTCGTAAAGTTGTTCCATTGATTCATTTTCTTCTTCCTTTAATTATCGTCTACCTAATTCATCAATTGTTACATTGATGTTTTTCACAACTTTGTTCAATATCAGGTTGCAACACTTATATGTTTTCCTTGTACTTGAGTAACCAACAAGTATTCCTTTTTCCACACAAGAGTCAAACTTCCCCATTCTGCCATCTTCTCTTTTGATGTATCATTTGATCCCAAAAACTCTGAAGTGTTTCACATTTGTTGGTATTCCTTTCCATAGGTCATAGGGATTTTTGTCAGTGTTGTTTCTGAGCATTAATCCGTTTGGAATGTGAACTATTCTATGCACTGCCTGTGTCCAAAAAATATCTTTCAATTTGGAATCCAACAACATTTTTTGAGCCATTTCATGTAATGTCATGTTCTTTCTTTCAACAACTCCATTCTGTTGAGGTGTCCTAGCAACGGAGAATTGTCTTTTTATTCCATTATTGTGGCAGTAATCCATAAATTCATTTGAAGTGAACTCTCCTCCATTATCAGATCTCAAGCATTTTATTTTTGAATCCATTTAATTTTAAACCATTTCCTTGTAGACCTTGATGTTTTCAAAATATTCTGACTTATTCTTGAGAAATCAAACCACAGTCATTCTTATATAATCATCAACTAATAACATAAAGTATTTCTCACCTTTTAAACCCTTTGTTGTAGTTGGTACAACTAGATCAATATGCACAATTTCCACTGGTCTTGTCGTTGAATATTCCTTTGATTTGAATTTGGTCTTTGTTTTCTTTCCTTGTTGACAATGATTGCATAAAGTATTGGTTGGTTTCGTGATCTGAGGCATTTCTATGACTTCTTCTCTTTTGCTGACTTTGAAAAGGCTATCAAAATGTATGTGATCCATTCTTCTGTGCCATAGCCAACTTTCATCTTCTATTCCTAGACAACACTTCTCATTTCCAATATCACTTAACACATCTATGTTTCTTGAAGTTCTCGCAGCTGTAGCAATCAATTTTCATGAACCTTCTTTTCTTATCTCACACTTTTTTGAATAAAAAGTAACCTTATGACCTTGGTCACACTTTTGAATCACACTTAGAAGATTATGTTTCATATCTTCTCCTAGTAGAACATTTTCTTCCTTTGTATTTTTGTTCCCAATTCTAACTGTGCCTTTTCCAATGATTTTAGATGAATCATCATTTTCGAAGGAGACTGATCCATCTCTTTCCTTTCTTAAAGTAAGAAACATGTCTCTATCACCTGTCATGTGTTTTAAACAACCACTGTCAACATACCAACCAGGTTTCTTCTACTTAGCTTGCAGAGAGAGTGTGCATTCTTCATTGCTATACTGATTATTCTTTCTTATCCATGTACTTTTTTGAGGTTCTTGTCTGTGATTGTTGTTATACTTTTCTGGTTCTCTAGGAGGGACTATCATTCTGCAATATTTTTCCATGTGTCCAAATTTGCTACATTTATAGCATTCCACTTCAGTGCTCAAGGATCCAAACATGTTGTAACTTCTTCTCTGTGTTTCACTAGGCCTTCTTGGATAACTCTTTTGTGTATGAATTTCAAAGTTTTTTATGTTCCTATTGTTAGCTATGAAATTCACAGCTTTATGTCCAAAATTATTACATGCATAACATAAACCAAAAAAGATAGTTTGATACCCGGGAGTTGAAGATATTCTGAAAGGAGGTACTCTTATGAATCCGTCTTCTTCCTGAGGCATATCTGTCGATTAACGATTCTAAAATCTGAATCTTCTCGGTGGAGGAGTGTCCCTATAATATTACTTGTAGATCTTCCTATCCCCTTTGATTGTTTCTACATAGCGTTTTGGATATAATTCTTTCTCTGTTGTTTTGGATCTTGATCCCTTTTATTGTCTGATTGTATCCAAGTCCAGAATTTTCATGATGAGGTTTTGACTGCTGATAATGTCATCCAAAACTTTTGAGTTGTTCTGCATATTTTTCTTCATGTGACAATATCTGCTTCCAAATTTCCAATGATCCTGTATTTTTCTTCTAGCTGTTCTTTCAGTGTTTCTTCAATTATTTTATCTTGTTCTATTTGAGCCTTCAAATTTGTGATCATTTGTTCTATTTCTTGAGTGTCTTCTTTCTTGTCTAGTTCAGCTTGTAGTTTCTTGTTTTTTTTCTTTTCTCTTCTGATAACTTCTATGGCACACATCAATTCTTCTCGGTAGTCAAATTGTTCCTCTTCATATTTTTTTTCGAATTTTTCATATTCTTCTTCAGAGTCTTCTTTATAAGAGTCTTCTAGTTACATGAATAGAACTCTTTATGTCTCATTATCATTGAATTCATCTTCATCTGATGATGAGATGTCTTCTTTGGTGCATAATTGTTTCTTGAATACTTTGTTTATGGTTCATTTTCCTTTATATGTTTGCTTGCTATTTGAGTAACCTTCATCATTTCTCTTTTTCTTATGAGGAAATTTGTTAGCAAAATGATCAATACCATCACTATTAAAACAGATCAAAGGAAAATTACCTCTATACCTATCACTGGTTCCCTTGTTCAATCTTTTGACAAAGTTGGCCACTTCTTCATCATCTTGCGAGACATCACTGCTGCCGCTAAGTTCTTTTTCTTTTTTCTTTGACTTTTTGGATGCTTTGAAGGCTCCTTCTTTTGTATCTGGATTTTTCTGTTCAGTTCTCATTTCATATGTTGTGAAGATTCCATGTAATTCATCCATGATTATTGAGTTCAAAAATTCTCTTTCTTCTAGTGATGATATCTTAGGGTCAAATATCATAGGAAGATATCTTAGTACCTTTTGAACAATCATTTCTCTTCAATTTCTTCTCCCAATCCTATGATTGCATTTATTGTTTCATCAACTCGTAAAAAGTAAGCTGCAATATTCTCATCTTCCTTCATCTTAAGTTGTTCGAACTGACCTCTGTAAGTTTGAAGCTTTGTTGCTTTGACTTTTGAATCTCCTTCGTAAATATTTTCAAGTTTGTCCCAAATATCTTTAGCAAATTTACAATGTGCAACTTTGGTGAATACAATTTCACTAAGACCACTCAGAAGTTCATTTGTGGCTTTGGAATTATTCTGATCGAGTTTCACTACTTTGTCATTTGTTGGCAGAATTGCTGGTACTATGTATCCATCTACAATTGATTTCCAAATTTCAAATCTTTGTGCTTGTATATATGTCCTCATCCTTATGCTCCAAAATGCATACTTATGTCCATCAAACTGTGGTATTCCATTTTTGTACATGTTTTTTCTCTCCATGATCTTCCTTTCAGTGGTTAAACTGATTTCTGAAGGAACCCTATCTGATAGAAATTGTTGGATTAATGAGAGGGGGGTGGATCAGTAATAGAGAAATAAACTACTTTTAAACCATATAATGCAAGTCTTATATCAGTGTAGCATTATTATCCAATAGTTTCAGAGTAAGTAAACAATGAGAAATCATACACATAGATAGTACATGAGTTTTTTTACGTGGAAACCCAAAGTGGGAGAAAACCACATAATTGTTTTTCTTATATGTCTTGAAGAATTACATTCAGTGGAAGCACCAATTTCCTTTGTTTTCCAGCTGCAACTGGAAGGAGGATCCAATCCCCTAGTTTCTCATGCTACAACCTGAGGGAATCTCTAACTCCCCAATTCTCTGGCTACAACCAGAAGGAGGCTACAACCCCCTAAGTTATCCGGCTACAACCGGAAGATGGATACAACCACTTGTCCTTGCCTCATCCAACCACCCTGAAATATAAATGCCAAATGTAGACAAACTACCACTGTCATTGAATCAACCACTACCACTGTCAACCTGTACCAATAACTTGTAACAACCTGCACCAATCAACCTGCACCAAACAACTTGTACCAATAACCTGAACCAACATGTACCATGCACCAACCATGCATCAACTTCACATCAACTATGACTCATCAAGATGTACCAACATCATCAACTATACACTTCATGTATGTGCCAACTCATCAACTACTTGTCTCAACCATGTACCCAACATGTACCTCAACCATATACCATAGACATACACCAATATAAACATAATAAAATCATCACTCTATCTATAAACCAAATACCATAAACTCTTACATCACACCATGTGCCACAACCTCACTGTTATGTAGCCTCAAGCTAAACCAACAACTTCAGCAACACATCACAACTGGAAGACCAATACTCATATGCCAAATACCAACAACAAAATACCAATTATATCCCTCAACAAATATGATATATGCAACAATAATGAACATCCAATACCATCTCAAGAGATAAACCCTAGCTCACAAAACATACCTCAAACAAGATGTGCCATATCTCTCATAAATAGACCCCAACCATGTTGCTGTCGCGATTTTTCTGTCGCACTTTTTTTGCCGAACTTTTTTTTCTGTGATTTTTTTGCCGCAATTTTTATGTCACACTTTTTCTTCCGCATTTTTTTTTTTGCAGTTTTCCTGCCACACTTTTCTACTGCACTTTGCCTGCTGCACTTTTGCTTTAGTTTTTCTCTATCAATAATACCTACCCAAATAACCTTTCAGAAAAATAGATATTCAATTATATTCAAGTGTGATTAAAGTGAGAGAGACTTTCCTCTTATTTATACTTTCATGTAGAATCACACTTTCCTTATTTTAGGGTGTTCTCCGTTAACTTTATTATTTAAACAATTTCTTTTGCAAACACTTTGAGTTTTGGGGCTTCTAGATGACTCATGAGGGTCCTCCAACTTCACATGGCCATAAATTTTTAACCGTGAGGAGTTATGTGATGTTCCACATACCACCAGAAATGGCATGACAAGCATTATCCATATAGGATTGTTTCACTGACAAATTC
Source organism: Picea mariana (assembly GCA_032191745.1). Lineage (NCBI taxonomy): Eukaryota > Viridiplantae > Streptophyta > Pinopsida > Pinales > Pinaceae > Picea > Picea mariana. The sequence continues at coordinate 40,500 of JASDQU010103339.1, read as the reverse complement.
ACTGGCCTTCATCTCATTATTCAACAATTAAGCATGGATTCTCTAACCATACTTCCAGGATAACTCAATCCAAAAAGTGTCTTTTCGTGAGGGATTTCACCATAGGGGGCCCACTTCAGAGTTTATCCATTTGTACTTCTTATCAACCATGACAAGAAAATAATGAGTCATCTTTACATCAAACAAACTTGGGTCCATTACCTAAACCTTTTTGCTACCAGGATTTCTTCAAGGGTAGACATCAATGAAAACCAACCTTAATCAACAAGAAAAATGACTCACCACCTTGGCCAAAGATTATGACCAAACCTAGAGTGATATCTCTTCCATCATGTCCATTATTGGTAACATCAACTCCCAATTTACTCTACCTGAATCACTTCCCACAACCATCACTCAATTGACTTCCACTTGTCAGCAATGTCAGGACACAGTGAACAATTTGGCTGCCTTGTTTAAGCCCACCCCAAATCCTTTCTCTTCTTCCACACCTTATAACCTTGATGGTCCTAAATCCCCCCAGTCCACCTCTTTTCCTCCCCACAAGCTTCAACGAGACCTATGTCCCCCTTACGTGGAGGTGAAAAGAATTGATGGCTCGTATCCCACAGACTGGGTCACTCAAATGGAACATTATTTCTCTTTGTATGACATTCCTAAGGAGCTAGCCAAACTAAGCTATGGTGTTCTCCTTCTAGATYTGGAACGTTGGGAATGATGGAAATAGAGAAACAATGTCCGCCAAGGGTATGTGGCTTCGACACAATTTGTTGCAGAAATTTATGAATGCTTTGAMACTGACACCCGCCATTGTTACACATTATTTTGGTCACTCTGGTGATGTCTCTACAAGTGATGTAATCAGGCTCCCAGAAGGACTTTTTCCCTAAGAAAAGTGACTATTGTCTTCTTCCAAAAAACATATTTTTAAGATGAGTTTGTAGGYTGCCTATGTTATAGGGTGCATAAATCCTTTATTCTCAYAGGCAACCCATACTTTGGGTGTGAAATTTTCACAGTCTTCTCTATAGGTAGGGTGAGAACCTGTTTTTAATCTTGGAAAAGAGAAGAGGTCATGAAGGTTCTAGAAGGGAATATTCTAGAAAATGAGTTGGCATCCTAATGACTTCTCAGATTTGGTGGGATCATCCTCATCCATTTAACCATCTCTCATTATCCTATATATTGAAAGTTTTCTCATGGAAAACATAGTTACCAGCTTAATGAGAACTGTGACCTCAAAACAAGAACTCTAGCCCTTAAAACCCATATTTTTGCATAAAAAACATGAAAATCAACCCCCAAATCAAAAAGTGGTGCTACTGATAGCACTATTTTTTGTAACCGGGTCAAAATTACAACTTTTTTCAAGCATGGGCTTAAATGATCAAATGGCTTCTCAAACAAACTTTAAAATCAACTCCCAAATCAAAAAGTGGTGCTACCGGTAGCACCATCTTTTGTAACCAGGTTAAAATTACAACTTTTTCAAGCATGGGCTTAAAGGATAAAATGGTTGCTCAAAAAAACTCTAAAATCAACCCCCAAATCAAAACGTGGTGCTACCGATAGCACCAATTTTTCTGACCAGGTCAAAATTACAACTTGTTTCAAGCATGGCCTTAAAACATAAAATAGTTGCTTAGAGAAACCTTAAAATCATCACCTAAATAAAACCATGATGCTACCTAAAGAAAAATATTTTTTCTAAATGCTAAAATTACAGGTATTTACGACCTAATCCAAAGTGTGATCTTGACAACAAATCCCTACACAAATAAAAAACCCAAAATTGGATCCTAATTGGTCACTTGAAAATTTATTTACTAACTTCTTCTTTTTTTCTTAAATTTACATTAAAAAATAAATAAAGAGAAAATCCTCACAAATATATATTTTTTAGTGAACACAAAAACACATTTAAAAAAATATATT
>JASDQU010103339.1:6375-27398 GCA_032191745.1 Picea mariana | reverse complement strand
CCATCTTGTCGATTGAATGTGAGATACCCTCCCTAAAACTAGCCGTCAAACTTCTCCCAAACACTTATGTCGAAGAAGAACGTCTGTTGTATCTCATGCAATTAGATGAAACCCATCATGATGCCACCCTAGTCATAGAATCCCAAAAGAAATGTGTCAAAGCCTAATTTGACAAACATGTCAAGCCACGCATTTTCTCCGAAGGTGATCTGGTTCTCCTTTACAAACAAGATCGGGATATGCTACAAGCCAGAAAATTTGAAGCTATGTGGCGAGGTCCTTATATCGTCAGATGAGTTTTGGAGAAAGGAGCTTACGAGTTGATGGACTACAATGGTATTCCTTTGAGTGAACCCATAAATGGGTTGTACTTAAAAAAATACTATGCTTAAGATCACTTGTGCATGAGTTCTTGTATTTTATTGTATCATATTTTTTGTGTATTACTTTAGTATGCTTTTTCGTTATTTGGTATCTGCCCTCGACCACTTATCTTGTGTTGTTCTTGGTTTCCATATGTCGGAGTCTTCGCTACCCCACATTGGCTTCATCGATGGCGCTAGTCTTAGTACTCAGAACCTTGCTTCTGTTGCATGGGAAATTTACGCCCCTACAAATGAACTTATCAGTCTATGAGGTGTGTGCCTTGGTCGTGCGACCAATAATATTGCAAAATATAGCGCCATCATCGAATTGTTGATTGATGCTATTTTTCTTGATATCCTCCACCTGGTTATACGACTCGATTCACAGCTAGTAGTACTATAGTTAAGTACTTTCTATGCTATCTGAAGTCCTACTTTATTATGGGTATATTTACGAATTCTCCTCTGGGAACGTTATTTTGATTATATCAAATATCAACACATTCCTAGATGTCTAAATACATTGATTGATGCCTTAGCTAACTATGTGTTAGATAGACATTTGGGACATTTATAAACCAATCACACATCACATGTATAACACAACACAAAATAAGCCAGTAGAAGTCGTATATATGTATATAACGATCAAAAGTTTTTACAAAAAGTTTATGTCCAAGGATCAAAATCTCAAAATACGAAGCCTATAGCTTCTACAAAATAGCATCACGGATGACGCCCACAATAACACACAACTGCTCGGGCTAYCGTATGGAGCATTCGAATCAGAGACTCAGACACTCCCATAGTATGGTGCTGATAACGCCTCGGGATATCCCCAATAGAAATGTCTAGGACATCTGCAGTCAACCCCTCTAAGTTCTGTTCCACTACCTCGTAGTCTTTGGCATCCCATCTCATCACTGGAGCCGCTTCTTCTCGCCTTTGAATGGGAGACGTTCCTAGAGGTCGATATAGCCCCACATCTGTGTCATCAAAAAGAAATTTTTTTGATTAGTCCTTGGATAAACATAAAAACATTTCATATAATAAAATTTTCAAAAATATTTAAAAATAACAAAATGTGTACTTCTCACCTAAGTCACCCCACTGAGCATCCTCAGGCAGGACCAAATCTGGATCCCCTCGGAAATCCGAAATGGCTTATGTGTAGTCGTCGATCATCAACATCCGGGGTCACAACCAGTCAAAAAATGAATCATTATAATTGATTATAGGCCCTACTACATGTCTAGCCATGAGGTTATACCACCTCAGCATCCTCGGATCCTGTGGGGCCAGTAAACCCCAATCAACTTGTAGTCGCAGCAGTGGGACCCTCTCGAGGAAGAATGACACCAAAAGTGACCCATACCCAAAGTGCTTCAAGTCACCCCTTCTGCACTTTGTCAGTTGTCTCTTCATAGTGTGGAGAACTGTGTCCGACCAATTGAAAACCTGAGGCTCTGTGCACTCTATGGCATATTGGAAATAGCTCTCAAGAGCCATGTGCAGAGCCGCGCTCCCAGCCATGCGTGCAATGGTAAACAAGATAGTCCGTAGGGTCAAATATTGGACCCCCCAAATGGCAACCTTACCCTTGCTTCTCTCTGCCTCGAGAACACAATATTGGCGCACATACTCACTCATAGGAAGTCCGCCGCCTCTACCTCTAGTCAAAGTAGCATGGTATCCACGTCGTGACAACCCCGTCAAAAAATAGATATCCTCAATATCTAGTGTCAGTGTATGGACTCCCACGTGAAATAACTATTGATCCACGTCCCACATGTGGACCAGGTATTCTAACAACCTGAGTTGGGCTCTCATGCCGAGGATCCTAAAAAATTTCAAGATCCCACATTCTCGGAGGACAACAACTGTACCCAGGTCATTTCTAGCTATGGCATCACTCTCCTCATGTTCTCTTTCTCTCCATTCCAACATCATGATGGTCAACACCTGTAATAGAGCCATGCGAGGGAAGTCAACAACTTGTTTTAAACTTTTACATAATTTTTATTGAGCAAAATCACACATTAAAATCCATTTTTCAGCCCTCACAAGTGAACCTTTTGCATAGTGCAAGATTCTCGCAGGTGCCCTGATGCCCACCTTCGAGAATATTAGATTCTTGCAGGTCCCGCATGACCCACCTACGAGAATGCTTGAGCGCATGTTTTGACCCTAAAATGGACTCAAAACTCTAAAAATTGCCAATAAAAACAAAAAACAAACCATTGAAAAGTTGGAAAATTAGGAGATTACCTCATTGGCTAAAACCATTCGCCGAATGATCGCTTGTGCCTCCTGCAATCGAGCAAAGAAATTTGGGGGAAAATGAGGTATGTTGGACAATTTTTTGGCAAAGTAACAATGAAATGGTAAAAAGTCCTTTTCGCCCATATTTATTCACTTTTTACTATTTCTCATTGATCTTTTATATTATTTTTATTTCTTTGTTTATAAAACCTAATACCCTAATAGCCTTGTGAGTATGGTTTTTCGCAGATATAACAACCTCGAAATCTGAACGAGGGGGTACGGGTGTTTTTTCTTTTCTGTCGCATGTACTACTACTTTTTTAGGGTTTTTGTAGGAAAAACCTCGAGCTCAGTCTTTGTTCGTTCTCGCGCTCAAAAATATATGAGAATGTAACCGAGTATATTTTTTCTTGTCTTTTCATTCTCGTCATGGTAACACGAAAATCACGAACGTAAGGGAGTATCCTTTAAGCTCTTTTCGCGCTCCCTAAAAATGAAAAGATGGCCGAGTGATCTTGTTCTTTTCATGCTCATTAAAGTATTTGAAGAAAATGTTCAACGGGTGATATTTTATCGCTTTTTCAGTCTCATCGAACTCTTTTACGAAAAAGGAACTGAGAGAGTTCTCTTTAAGTGCTTTTTAGACTCTCAAAACATGAAAAACCCCTGAGTTTTCTATCCTTGGACTCGTTAAACAAACATTGAAAGACCCGTAATGGGACCTAACCATACCTTCTTAGGGTTTGTTAAATATACTCTGAGGGACTCATCCGAAGGATGAGCTTACATCGACAAGCATATGTTATCCTCCTCAATCTTGTGTAAAAATAAAGAGGTACTCGCCAGAGATGGTGGGGGGAATTTTGGGAAAATGATATGTTTTCGTATTCGTATTAATGGCAGTAAGCGTCACTCTTGAACATGACACCTGCTATTCGTCATTTGAATCCAGGTTGGGAAATTCATTTGTCTCTCGTTGGACTTGCTACAAGGTCGTATCTTGGGTCGTCTTTGAGTTAGTGCTACCAAGTCCTTGGTTGTGTCATTCATATGTTCAAGAGAAGTTCAAACAAGTCCTCTATTGAGTCGGCCATGTGCAGTTGTCCATTCTTATTATGTTGGCCTTCCCTGTGTCCATTTCAACCCATGTTCATACTTTGATTCACCCTCAAAATCTGTTACTTATTTCATGTCATTGATGGGGGATACATCAAGGCCCTCCTATGATGAATCTTTTTCCGTTGACTCCAACTCATTATCCGGGAATGAGACTTAGAAATCATTTAGTACCTTGGAACCTACATGCTCTTCACTTTCAACAAGGGTTTCACATCATTGATCCCTGATCGAGAGATTCCGTCGAGTGATCGACTTCAGCTCATTCATTCGCATTCGTTCGGATTGTACTTTGGTACCTTGGGAGTCATTGACATCAATGGTGATTTCCCTCGCACTTGTTAATGGTTTTCATCAATGACCGGTAATCAAGTGGTTTCTACCATGTTCGACTTCATCACATGTAATCACATGGCTAGATTCATACTTTCATGTGACGGGATTGAAGACCCTGGGTCTCATCTTTTTGATCCAAGCTGCGATGGAGTATGTATGATTTGTATTGGGACATAGATCCACTTTTTATGTCACGTGGCTATGTCTTAATTCAAGTCTTCTCACGTAGATCCACAGTGTATTCCTGGTGGCTATGTATCATTTTGACGACATGGATCCACGATGTATGATTGGTGGCCATGACCTACATTTATGATTCCATTCATTTGTGATCTGAGCATGGGAATGCCCACCTCAGAACTGGTATTATATTCTGCAGATGCTTGGTTGTTTGCAGGTTTCCGATTAGGTACACTCATACACACACGCATTTTACAAAGTATTTCGGTTGTCACAAGTTCCAAACTCATACTTTGGGGGGCATTCTGTTACACATTATTTTGGTCACTCTGGTGATGTCTCTATAAGTGATGTATTCAGGCTCCCACAAGGACTTTTTTCCTGAGAAAAGTGATTGTTGTCTTCTTCCGAAAAACACATTTTTAAGATGAGTTCGTAGGCTACCTATGTTATAGGGTGTGAAAATCCTTTATTCTCACAGGCAACCCATACTTTGCATGTGAACTATTCGCAGTCTACTCTATAGGTAGGGTGCGAACCTGTTTTTAAGCTTGGAAAAGAGAAGAGGTCGCGAAGGTTCTAGAAGGGAATCTTCTAGAAAATGAGTTGGCATTCGCATGGTTGGCATCCTACTAACTTCTTAGATTTGGTGGGATCATCCTCATCCATTAAACCATCTCTCATTCTCCTATATATTGAAAGGTTTCTCATGGAAAAGGTTAAGCAAGATTGAATGAAGAATTGGTGAAAGAATTGTGTGAAGAACTCTACTTGGATAGAAGCTTAAAGACTCTATTTGGTCTATCAAGTTGTATTGGATCTTCTTCATGAAAATGTAGAGAAAGTGTGTGTGTTGGAACCAATGGTCACTGAAAGGAAGCTTGCATATAATACAGCAGCATGTCCCTTTCCCATAAAATCACTCTTATTTTATTGCATAACTCCTTGATCATAAGCATAGGTTGACATTGAATATACTTTTCTATCTTTTCTTTGGTTGGTTTGTTTTTTCTTGGGCCTAATTTCACAAGAGCACCGGAGTGAAGAAGGAACAACAGATACCTAAGGAAGCGATATAAAATTATGTCACTCATTCCTTCTCAGTAGTAGATTCAATGACCGCAACTTAGAGAAAGAGTCATGTCCTGTCCTGTTTTTTTCTAGATCCAGGTGGATCTAGGGAGATCTATTAGTGTCTGCACCTACCGATTTATCCAGTAACAACCATTTAGTCCATTTGACAAAGTTGAAACAATATTGCACAGTGGAAGAATTTATAGCTACTTTCAAGCGATTGGATTTCCACATAGAGAGCATGTCTAATGCTTTTTTCAGAGAATGTTTTATTAGTGGCCTCAAGGATAAGATCCATGCCCATGTCCTCATCAATCGACCTCAGAGTTGCGTGGAAGTTACTAAAAGATATAAGGAAGAACAACAGTTTGTCTCTTCTCAAATTAGAAAACCCCCATTTATTCCTCGCCCTAAACTAGTCACTCCCACTCCTCCTTCCAGTCCCCTAAAGATCCAGAAATTGACTAGCGAAGAAATGGATGAACCCCAAATCAATGGCCTTTGTTATAATTGTGATGACAAATATTTTTCGAGGCACAAGTGTAAGGAAGAAATTCCTTTTATGGCCATCTCCAAGGATTTTGTTGAAGAAGATGTTGAGGCTCCCCCTTGTCATTGAGTCCACCTTCTAACGCTCCTGAAGTTGAAGCGGTCATTTCCCTGAATACTCTCACTGGCTTCTCTGCTCCCCAAAACCTCAATATAATTGGAAGCATTAAGCATCATAAGGTCATCATCCTTGTTGAAAGTGTAAGCACCGATAACTTTATTCCTCGATGCATTGCCCAACAAACTTATTTCTATATACATGTAGTAAAAAAATTTAAAATCACGATTGTCAATGGTGGGTCCATGAAACGTGGGGGCCATTATGAAAATGTGCATATCCAAATTGGTCAATACCACATGAAATCTCATATGTTTTCTATCGACGTGGGTGGTTGTGACATTGTGTTGGGTGTTGAATGGATTAGGACTTCGGGTCCGATTCTTATGTATTTTAAGGAATTAACCATGCAATTCAACTAGGAGTGCCACCAATATAAGTTGCAAGGCATCAAAAAGGTTCCCCTGAGATCATCAGTTCCCATTACATGGAAAATATCCTCAGAAAAGGTCATTATGGAATTATTGAACAACTCCATTCCATTCACACCACTGAGACACCTCATGTGTTGCCAAACCTCCAATCCATCCTCTCCAAACATCAAGTTGTTTTTTCCACTCCTAAAAGATGCATACATTCCTAAGACTTCATTTAAAACTCATGAGGTCCACTATCATTTTTTGTTCATGCCCTTTAGCTTGTGGAATTCTCCCTCCACTTCCCAAAGCCTCATGAATCATGTCTTTCATCCTTTTCTTCGTCATTTTGTCTTAGTTTTCTTTGATGATATTCTCATCTATAGTAAAACCTAGAAAACCCATCTTTCTCATGTCGATCGAGTTCTACATATACTCTCTCAACGCCAACTCTTCCTAAAATAATATAAATATGATTTTGGAGCCTTGGAAGTTGAGTACTTGGGTCATATTGTTGGTAAGGTAGGTGTCAGGGTGGATCCTAAGAAGATTGAAGCTATTCAGGATTGGCCTTGCCCCAAGAATTTCAAAATATTGCATGGTTTTTTGGGTTTAACAGGCTATTATCGCAAGTGTTTTGAGAATTATGGAAAGATTATGGCACCTCTCACTGCTCTCCTTAAAAATAATTTTTTCACTTAGACTCCCACAATTGATTAGGTCTTTCAAGCCTTGAAGGCGGCTATGTGCACCACTATGGTCCTGGCCCTTCCTCATTTGACAAAGACCTTTTTCCTAGAATGTGATTATTTTGGGAGAGGAATTGGAGCAGTCCTTATGAAAGATGGTTGACCTTTGGCCTTTCCCAACAAACAACTGTCAGAGTGACATTTGCGAAAATCTATATATGAAAATTAATTGTTGGCCATTATTCATGCATTAGATCTTTGGTGCCCTTATATATTGGGAAATTCTTCCAAATTAAGACAGATTATCAAAGCCTCAAGTATTTTATGGAGCAACGACCTTCCTCCATGGAGCAACAAAAATGGGTGACTAAGATATTTGGATATGATTATGAGATCATTTACAAGAAAGGTAAAGAAAATGTGGTTGTTGACGCTCTTTTAAGAAAATATGAAGATGAAGGTTCCCTTTTTACCTCTCCTTCATTTTACCATATTGGCTCCAAGTTCTTCGCTAGTAATGCCTACAAGATCCAAAAATTTCGCATCTAATCCAACAATTGCAAGCCAATTCTCCAATTTCCCCTAAGTACTCTTGGCACAATGATGAGAGTCACTACAAAGGTCATTTGTATTTAAGTAAACAATAACAACTTAAATCCAAGGTGCTTTCTGAGCTTCATGCTACACCCATAGCTAGGCACTCAGGTTTTACCAAAACCTATGACAGGGTCAAACGTTCTTTTTTGGGGGATGGTATCAAAAAAGACATTCACACTTTTGTGGCAGAATGTGATGTTTGTGAATGCAACAAAGGGGAAATAGTCAAATATCATGGCACACTACAACCACTTCTGATTCCACACACTAATTGGAGGGACATCTCTATGGATTTTATTGTAGGCTTACCTAGATAAGTAAATAAGTTAGTCATGATGTGGTCGTTGATCGCCTTTCCAAGTATGCTCTTTTTTTTTGTCTTCAACACACATTAGTTGCCTCAACTATGGGTCAATGTTTCATGGATCATTTCTTCAAGCTTCATGGCATGCCTCATTCTAATCAAGATCCCACTTTCACAAGAAGTTTTTAGAAAGAACTATTAAGGATAAACAACACCCAATTGCATCTCAATATAGTCTATCATCCCCAGACTGATGGTCAAACTGAAGTGGTCAAGAAGTGTTTGGAGACATATTTAAGGTGTTTTTCATATGAAAGTAAAAATCAGTGGACTCAATGGTTACCACTAGCTAAATGGTGGTACAACACTTCTTACCATACAACTACACACATGACTCCTTTTGAAGTAGTATATGGAAAAAATCCACCTTCATTTATCTCATACATGCTAGGTGTCTCAAAGGTCCATAAGGTTGACCAAACAATTACATTTCAAGAGGCTGTTCTCTGCACCCTCAAAGAGAATTTGGTCATGGCTCAGAATCACATGAAGAAAAAGGAAGATCAAGGTCGTTCTGAACATCAATTTGTTGAAGGAGACTAGGTGTTTCTTCAAATGCAACCTTATAAGAAAAGTTCACTCAAGGATGAACATTGTCAAAAACTGGCGCTCAAATTTTATGGTCCTTATACAGTTATGAAGTGTGTGGGATAGGTGATCTATCAGTTAGATTTTCCCATTTATTCTAAGCTCCATTCTATTTTTCATGCTCTTGCTTAAAGAACGTGATTGGAACTAAGTGTCAAGCTCAAACTAGCCTTCCCAATTGGATGAAGAAGGCTCCATCTGGTTGCAACCACAAGGTGTTTTGGACCAGTGTGAGCATCATCTTTGTCAACGCACCATCAAGCAAGTGTTATTCTAGTGGAAAGATACAACTCCAGCAGATTCCACCTAGTAGCCAACTACCATTCTGCAACATTTTTTTCATCTCAAGCCTTGAGGACAAGGTTGTTTTTAAGGGCGAGGTTATGTTAGGGACATAGACTCCCTAATCCCTCACGTAGGTAGAGTAATCTATTTCCATGTAATAAAGACCAATATTAATAAGGCCTAGAAATAAGGAAGAAAAAGTCAAATGTAAGAAGACCTAATAGAAGCTTCCGCTTCTAGAAGATCTTCCTCTAGATTGTTCTTTTGGATAGATAGATTTAGTATAAATAGGATTAGAGGGTATAAGAAGTTTTGTCTTGAGAATTATTGTAATAGAACGCTACTCTGCTGGAGGTTTCCCCCTCGAAGAGGCAAGTGAACATTATTTCCTATCAATAAATATATTATTTGGTGTTGTGATTTCATCTATTGTGTTGTTCTGTTGTTATTCTAAACAATATTTTTGTTTCATTCTATTATAATAGATCATGTACCTTACATTGTGTCTAGCCCATATCTTTTTTAAAGGCCCGGAGGATTACATATAGAAATAACAACATAAGCATCAGATCATCTGAGATCCAATGTATCCTCAATCTATTCCTAACATTACTCAAAACAAACAATATCATAACAATACATAACAAACCCACAAAGTTCAAGGAAATCACCTTTTAGCCACAATGCCTTCTTCTGGAAGGATCAAAATTTTGAATTTCATTTGGGGAGGTGAGGGTTTTTATGCTCCTGGATCATTTAGAAACAAATTATAGAAGCACTCACTTCCCTTTTCTCAATCCTATCTTTAAGAAGAATCTTTAAGACGTATGACCTTTGACAAAGATATTATTTTTTCACCAAGCAATTTTGTACCCCTTTTATTTGTTCTATCTGTGCTCAAGTCATATGTTTTGTGCACACTGAACCCAATATTTCCTACTTCAATTCTCTCTCGAAATCCTTCACTTATATGCAAGGTCCAATAATAATACGTGCTTCTATTTCATGTACAATAACACATCAATTGGAAAGGCATATAATAAATGTATTTCCTTTCACCAGTCAATCCAGAATTCTAGGGAAAGGAAAATCTATCTATTTCATTAGGTCCTTTCCATTCCTTATCGATCAATATTTATAAGAGGAAAATATGTTAGTCTCATCAGTCCTCTCTCACTTAATATACAATACAAGTTTAAGTTATTACTTACAAGGGTCTAATACAAAATTGAAACTTCATATATGTTGCATTATCCAATTTCACAAGATGTCGATGAGGATTTCAAAATAAGCTTTCTAAGAGTCGACCATAATTAATTTCCTTTGTGGAATTTAGCTAGCCTAAATTAATTTATATATTTTTTGAAAATGAAAATTTTACCCTCACAACCATTCCTTCTCATCCTCTATGACTATGATTCCTAGACTCACAATAAGGTATTTTTCCAATGAAGTGGTGAATTATTTAAATTTTTTCGGCAACCTCTTATTCTCTCTAGCACCAACAAGCTATGTCACTCGTTCCCTATTCATACATGAGAGTTATGGAATATTACATTTTTGTTGGCACTTTCTCTAAGATATTCATTGTTTGCTAACAATAATTTCCTCCACTTATTCACATACAAAAAAACTTATCTGACTCTTGGTCAAAAATATTGTTTGATGAAAACAATTTCCTTCACTTATTCACATACAAAAAATCTTATCCGTCTCTTTGTCATAATTTATGGACAAGTAAAATTATTCATCTAAAGTATTCTGCCATTTTCTTTCATCATCCTAGGTCTTTAGTGTATATGCTTCCCAAACACTTTTCATGGCTACTGTAAATGATTAGCATCATTCAAAGTCCATGACTTCTCTCCACCCATCCACATCAATAATAGACATAGGAAAATGTAAGGATGTTGTCGTTTCCATCCATAGAATAGATGAGATTCTCATAGAGAATATCATATATATGTTTGTTCATCCATATATGAACACACATATATATGAGATTCTCTATGAGAATCTCATTTATACAAAAAAAAAACTCATAATTTCTCAAAGGATCATATATGGGGGGATTTCAAAGTTACAATGGTTCAAAACATGTCCCTATTGATGGGTAGAGAATTGATAATGTGATGTGATAAAATGGTAATAAAATGATATGCATCGGATATACCAGAAGTACGTACCAAAGTATGGAATATACAACCATTCTCTTAACAAATTTTCTCTGCAAAAGAAGAAAAAATGAAATGAAAATCATGAATAAGTCTATATTAGGGTAATCCAAAAACTAAACTTGATATCCCCTACGATGAAACTCTTTGAATGGAAGGAAGGGTACCATCTGATAGAAATCCACTCTAACTTCTTCCTTGATAATAGTTTGAAAGAGGGAATTGGAGTAGTCATTCTCTTTTAGCAGGAAATTTTAGACAATTTCCCCTTAGCCTTTACATAAAATTGCATCACTACCTCAAGACACCCTTCCCCTTATCCTTTTCGTATAATTTCCTCACCACTTAGGATAAAAAAATTGGATAACAAAATATGTTTATAGCCATTAGGTATATAAAATGCTGGAAAATTTGTGAAGATATAGAGGTCGACAATGGCAGTTAGGGAATAAATGAACAATTGCATGGTAGCGGTGCCTTATATTTTTTAATATAAATGGATGGTGGTATGTCATTAAAATGGTTAATTAATGATCTAATGTTAATTAAGACAAGTTTTCAAATGCCACTTTACATGTCACTCGAATTTAAAAAAAAGAAATGTTTTTTTAAATGATTGGTTGCATCTGACAAATACATTAAAAAATTAACATACACCAAGGGTGATATATATCTTAGGGGGGTTTGTATTCTAAGTTCATATGTATAAGTCATAAAGTCATATTTTTATGTAAAAGGGAACTATTGAAAAATGCCACTATCCCCAACACCTAGATAAATTACTACATTGTGTATTTTCTTGTTGATAAATAAATTACAACACATATTATAAAATATATTGGCAGGAAATAAAAACAACAGAAGCAAAACTTGAATCTAAACTTCACACATGCACGTAGAAATTATGCCCTTCAAATAAACTTTTCATTAAATAATGATTCCAAGCATACAAGGGCTCCCTTACTAGGAAAATGGCCCACTAAGGAAAAATACAAATACAAAAAACTTGAAAACTCAGGATGTGAATAAAACCTTTGTTTTCTTGTCCCTATATGGCCCTATATGATCAGTACATGCCCCGTCCTGCCTGTGCAATGTGTGCATACACGCCCTTGCAGACTTGTATTTCCATATGTATGCGCCATGTACAACCTACATGATGCTTATGTATGCCCCCAATACTACCTATCATACATGAACAACTTCATGTTGGGAACCCTAATGTTGTACGAAGGCTTTTCCTAACCTCCAACATGTTGTTGAACTACCTAGAAATCTATCCTTCGATTTATGGCTATTGGGTTTTCTCCTTCTACTACACCTTTTCACTTTGCTCCTTTCGACTTGATCTCTAGATGAAATTCTTTCTTCACCTTTGTTGAGATCCCCTTGAGTCTCAATCCTTTGTGACTCAATCACTTGAGAAAAATTCCTTCTTTACTTTTTTCCTTGATCCCTTTGATTCACAGTCCTTTATGACTCAAGCACTTGAGAAAAATTCATTATTTTCTCCCAAGTGGATATGCTCATCAAGTGGACATATTTCTCCTTAACCTAGCCTTCATTTTTTAACAATGAGTTATGACCAAATAAAACATAACCCTAATATCGAAAGTGATTAACGTTTGAGATTAGATATCAACTCACTTGAGATCAATGGATAATATTCATTTAATTCAGTAATTCCAATACCTTAGCATTTAATTAAATTAAACTCACTTTCATTATAAAAGAACTTTACTTTAATAATTGATTAATTAAAGTAAATTACTAAGGTTGAAGGGTTTTGATTACTTCCACACATCTAGACACTTAGACTTATGTAGAAGTACCTATCCGATGCTACAAACATCAACAAGAACGTGATAAATATGTAATTTACGAAGTCAAGCATAATCAAAGTTGACTTCGTCAACAAGACACCTTATAAGAAAGGAAATAGGAAGAAAGTAAAGGTCGGGAAGGAGAGGCCACAAAATTGTCCTCATTGCATGTGGTAATTCTTCTTGATCGGATCCTTATTCTCCAACTGTCTCTCTTTCTCATATTTTTGTGGTTTATTTAGTTCATGTATTTTCATCAATGTTGTGATTAATTTCATGGAAAATTTGTATGTTTTCTCTCCTCTTCTCTTGGAATTCAATCCTTTTGGAGCTTATCCCTCAAGGTATGATCAAAGGAAAAATTAATTCCAATCAAAATTTATCTACCAATTGAAATTTTAAGGCATCAAATTACAACAATTAAAAAACTATTTGGCTTCTTGAAAATAATAAGAATAATATATGTTTTCTTAAAACATTAGGACATGTTTTGCAAAAGGAATGAAGTAATTACAAGCCAAAGTAGGTTGACTCGTGAAAGAAAACTATAGTCCTTGGCATGGTAGGGACTAATAACACATATGTATTTTATATGAATCACATTGTCCACTTGTTTGAAATTTTGATGTACTTTTTATCAAGTTTACAAAATAAAATATTTAATTTTTTTTTTTTCAAAAAACAAAGTGTAATTTTGTATTCTAATTTAAAATGAAAATCACATTCTGCAAGTTCTTGAAGTACATTATAAATAAAAAAAACTAGATAAAATTACATAATTAATATTCATTCATTGCATTTTACCCTTTTTTTAACCTCATGCCACCTCCATGAAGTAGGATCCACATTGTCTCCATGTAAATTAGCCTCATGCCACCTCCATGAAGTAGGATCCACATTGTCTCCCTGTAAATTAGCCTCATGCCACCTCCATGAAGTAGGATCCACATTGTCTCCCTGCAAATTAGAAGGCGATAAATTAGGAATTGAAAAGAGGACCAAATCTGTATCGAAATTAGAGGTATCAATGTGATGAAATCATTGCATTCCCCMTAGAAACACAACATGTGMAACTCCCATCCTTGATGAGGGAATCCCAATATCCTYGGCTTTTACTTTATCCTCCAAGATATGATAAGTTTCTCCAAGTGACATTTTTGAAAAATTAGGATTTTCTTTCTCATAATCTTGTGTTTGCAAATTTTCTTGATCCTTTTCCTTTTCTTTAGTTGACATAAATGTCCAATGTTTTGGTTTAGATGCAACCTTTTTTTCCCATGWGGGATGAGCTACTGTATGAGGATACGAGTCTTGTAAATGTCTTGGAAAATTACAGAATGTTGTATTCTCGCTATCCAAAACTTGAGCCTGTCTAAATTTTTTCCATTTGAAAACAATTTTGTCCTAAATACCCTTCTTGAGATCCATGTGAATGCTAAGCTTCGCATATATGCATTGATATGCATATTCCAATTATGCTTCTCTCAAAATATGTTTTTATGTAATTTCCCAAAGTATTTTCAATATCCTCCATAATTGAGATATGCCATAAATGTAAGGGAAACTATGGAAGATAAACAAACCCCATCTGGAAAACCCCAACTGGCATGTTAGTAATGGACATAGAACTTGGATCAAATTCTGAGAAACTAGGAATTATATAGGCATGATTTTAAGGATGGAAATTTATTTTAAAATGTAGAAACCTTGGTGAATCTTACTAATCCTTCATATGCCAACTATAAATGTTTGGCTATATTTTTGTAAAAATATTCAAATTTCTAAGGATTTTATATAGTTTTTATAAAATTTTGGCGATTTTTAAGGTAAAATAATTTTATCCGACAGAATTTGGGCGAATCATTTTTAAAATAGTGAATCTCGTTTTTGAAAAAACCATGAAAAATTAACCCATGAGTGAAATTTAGCCCCTAAAATCATCCACGATTATAAAGAGTCTCCCACTTTCCCAATTTTCCTAAAAAATGACAAATTTGACACCAAAATGTTGTATTCTCATAATTCAAAGCTTAAGTACATCTAAAAGTTTTCCATTTGAAAATCGTTTTGTTAGAAGTTTCTTACTAAGATCAATATAAACACAAAGTGTTAATATTTCAACTATATCTCTTTTAAAATATATTTTTATATAATTATCCAAAATATCCACATTATTCTCCCTAACTGTGATGTGCCATAAATGTAAAGAGTGAACTCTAAAAAAAAAACCAAATTTGTCTTGAATAACAAGCATAGAGCACCAAGGAATTAAAAATAATAGTGTATTTCTCTAAAAAGAAAGGACTCTCTCCAAAAAAAAATTTAATCAATACAATAAAAAAAATTAACTATAAAAACTCTTAAAATAAAAATAAAAATATTCACAGTTTTATGTCCAAATTTAATAAACCCATATAAACAAATTTGATGGAAAACGCCTATAATCATTAAATCATCAACACATAGTAAATTATGTTTATGATTAACCATTTTAATAAAAAAAAAAATTAGCTCTTTCCTACCGACCAAAGTAAAATCACTTATTTTAAACCTAATTTTTTACAAACATATAATGAACATACATTATATAATCATAATGTCATTAAAAGAAAGATATTTAATAAAAATTAAAATAAAATTATGCCACTAAATTTACTTTTGCTGCGTGAAAAATATACCAATAGATATATAAATTTTAATAATAATTTATTTATTTTAATTATGAGAATTGATTAGGATTTGGATTAGGTGGAATCAAAACTATTCTTGTGTATCGCTATTCAAAGGATGTATACCCTTTTAACATTATCTTTACTAGTCAACATGGTATTTTTAAAATTAAGCTTAAATGAGAGAGATATAACAATTATGTTCTCCAATAAGCTCAATTTATTTATGTCTAAAATAGAAATAATTGATTAGGGAGTTAAAACATACACACAAGAAGATTTTTATGGAAAATAAAACAATAGCATCATTCACATACATGAACACAATCATTTATTTATGTGGTAAAACTTATTTACTAGTAAATGATAATCGTTTTTTTATTGTTTAAAGGAGAATTACAACAACCAAACTCCTCTTACAACCATCTCATACTTATCACACTTTGCCTCTACGAACTTACATAGATAATAGCATCTCTCCAACATTTAGAATTAATTTGCACCTAACCAATTCTATTTTTTAGTCAGCTTACAACCATTTCACACTCATCCCACTTTGCCTCTACTGACTTACATAGATAATAATATCTCTCCAACACTTACAATTAAATTAATGTGCATCTAACTAATTCTATTTTTTAGTTGATTTGATCAACTTAAGAGTTAGAAAATCTGTCCATATTTGATGATTTGCTTTATCACAACCAACCAACATATTACTTCTAAAATTAAACCCAAATGAGAAACAACAATCATGCTACCCAACCATCCAAACTAAACTCATTAGTATATAGCAAAAACTACAAACACAAACAAAACAAAACAAAACACCCATCGATCATCCAAAAGCTAACAATCATGCTACCCAACTATCCAAACTAAACTCATTAACATATAGCAAAAACTACAAACACAAACAAAACAAAACAAATCCACTAATAATTTGAAAAATAACAATCATGCTATCCAACCATCCAAAATAAACTCATTAACATATAACAAACACTACAAAAACAAACTAAACAAATAATCGACAGCAAATCCGCTGCCGATCATCTGCTACAGCAACTGCCGATCATCTGCTACAGCAATAGACAGAAATAAGTTGTGGAAGCTGACACGAGAAAACAGAGCGTATAATAATTCATGAGTACGGAGGGTGGTGTTAAACTTGAGAACAGGATCCTTGCCATTGAGCGATACAGCCGGAACAACTGCAAAAGTGCTAGCAAATCTGAAGATACTCGTTCCTCGAACAACACGCTACTCGCATTGCGGCTGATCGAACCTGTCCATTCCATGCATCAACCATTACGGTCCTTGCGCTCGACCCACAAGTTTCTCAGAGTCGAATTTAGTTAATTGTGGTTGTTTAGTGATAACATTAATTGCGGGATTAAATCTCGATTAAAGAAGCGGCAATCCCGCATCAATCTCGATTGAACGCTCCTCAAATGAGAGCATAGGATACGGCCCTATAAAATCGGATCCGTTCGATCCCGCAAGTGATATTATCACCAAACGCCCACAGTTAGCCCTCTGAGTGTCGGAGTCCGTGAACTCTGGTCCAAACTCGCCACTCAATCCCGCTACTGGTAAGGTCGTCCAGTACTTTCACTCAGATTGTCGTGCATGTAAATCACCATACTCATCCGACTTTCACCCGCAGCAGCCCGCCGGAAGACCATTACGATGATGGACATGGCCATGGCCGGAAACAAAAGTCTGGAATCCATCACAGGAATGGAAGAAGTTACAAATATAACTGGATGGGCACTGCGAGGGAGAAAGTATTGCAGCGCTCATGAATAAATCGCCGCTAGGAGCCCTAAACGACAGAGCTTCCGGATTTTAAATCCAACTGGCTTGCCAATTCAATTTTGACCCAATCATGAAGATGCTCTTCTTGGCTAACGACATCGCTTCCAGATTTAAATTCAACGGGCTTTCGCATTCAATTTTGACCTACTTCTTAAGATGCTCTTGTTTTTTAGCTAACGACATAACTTCCAGATTTAAATTCAACGGGCTTTCGCATTCAATTTTGACCTACTCGTTAAGATTCTCTTGTTTTTTTGTCTTACTTTAGTTTACATGATATAGTACTTGATGACTGAAATTTCACCAATACTTCATGATCCATCTTTCATCTTTACCAAGATCACCAATACTTCTCATGGAGATATCCTCGGATGTATAAGTCCCAAATCTAACTAGGGTTGTATATGTATCTACAACTCTCACAATTCTAGATCACAATTCTAGTGTTTTTATGATATAAGGAGTCTTCGAAATATGCTCAATTCCTASCCTGATGAACTCCAATTCCCAATTAGGTGGTATTCTATGTAACTTTTTTCGAAAACACATGAGAAAATTTTCCAACTCCCACTTAGGTGGTAGGATGTATAAGACCCAAATCTAACTAGTGTTGTAGATGTATCTACAACTCTCACAATTCTAGTGTTTTTATGATATAAGGAGTTTTTGAGATAGGCTCAATTCTTAGACTAAGTTCAATCACGAACTCCAACTCCCAATTAGGTGGTATTCTATGTAACTTTTTTGAAAAAAAATTCTCCTACTCCCACTTAGGTGGTAGTTTAGCTATCTCTTTTGAAAACACATCAAAAAATTCTTATAATATAGGATGTTGGGCAATGTTTATTATATCATCTTTCATGTTCATAATTGCTACAATATACAATTTGCAACAAAAATTTTCTTGATTTCCATCATAGAAATAAATCTCAAAGAGACTTTTCTATTAGCCTAAAATTCTTTTGTGTCCCGAGCCATTTATAAATTAAAGTATTTTCTCCTTACAATCTCACACTAACACTACCTCATGGGCTTCTAACCAGTACATACTTATGATCATATCATAGGACCCCAAAGTCCGTGTACAATGACACTTGGGAAACATATACCGAAAAATCGACTTCACAACTTTTGATTAAATGCCCTACCCCTTGTTTAACATCTTAAGCCATAACAATCTATTTAAAATTATCTTCATTACATGTCATCATCCCACATCTAAAATTATCTTCATTACTTGTCATTATCCGACATTTAGATAATGCATTATATGAAATAAAAACATATAGTATTAATCTTACCTATCATCTTCAACATTATTAATGGATGCTCAACTTGGTGGTTGTTCATTGCTACATGAATCCTATGGGTTTTAACCAAGTTACCAATAATGATTTGTCTTTTCTCCTGACCAACTTCTATGGGTACATGTGGACTGTAACGTACCCCAATCCAATAATTTAATTTGGGAACATTACGAGCACAAAACACATTTAAAATAAGTTTTCTACTTAATAATTTCATGTAAATTACAAGCAACAAATCACACACAAACTTAACCATTTAACAAATACCATAGTTCTAAATGCATTTAACAACATATATTAAAAATGTGAATGTATCCAGTAAGCACAAAACAAACATACAACATTCATATAAACCATTTGCACAACAGAATAAATATGATAACATAAGAGAGAACTTATTTGTTAATAATTAACTAATTGGTTGCATACGAAGGATGAAACTCCCAGCCATAGGAACTACTGTTCATTTTCTCTCAACAACAAGCCACCCGTGAGTTGAGGCTATGATTCCACGAGGAGATCTATCCATCTGAGTTATCCACTCTCCACACACAAGAATTCCAAAATTCAGGTTCCAATATGATCCTGACAACCTACATAACCCAAGGAATGGGGTCCCCGTTCAATGCACATAGTCCCTTAGGCCTTCCCACTTCCTTGCAGGTTTCTAGTGCATCGGGTTGACCAGGAACATCCAACTAATCCAGGAGTGCTCACAACAACCTTCACAAGGATCTTGAGCCATTTCCTCAACGAGAAAACACTCTATAGGATTGCATCCCATTTGATAGGAACACATGCATTTTTCTCAACAGAAAACACAAACAAGCCATGACTTCCTTCAAGCACAACGTATTTGGTGATCTTCCCGGCACTCATCTCCTCTATTGCTACCCAAAATCTGCAAGTAAAAATTGCTTTCCATGCACATCAGCTCACCAGTCTAAATCACATTTATACAATAACATCATAATTTGTTGGGATTAAAATTAGGGATGTTACATTCCTCCCCCTTATTTTTGCATTGTCTTTAGTGCACAACACCGTATAGGTGTTCATAGATATTACAAGACTAAGATCTTTTGACTTTAATAAATAGAGAGGCACCCCAGCCCAAAACATATACATACATAGGCACTTCGGCCCAAAAACATTCACATAAAGCACTATTATTTTTCTACATCTATCTCGATTTCCATGAGCTCTCTTCCACACACTTTCCCAACCTAGTGAATTTACCCCCTTCATCGTTGCGAGTGCATCGAGCTATATCATTCTTTCATCAGGGATGACCCAAGGAATGTGCCCCCTTCAATGTCCTCAACCCATTGGGTTGCACCATTCATTTATCAGGGTCTCTTTGGTATATGTATTTGGGAATCTCACTACTGGGATCTCAAAGGACTCAGTGATAGGAAAACTATCAGTGAAACAATAGTATTAACTTGATGTTACAATGAAACTCACATGTGATTTCACTCTTCAAGTGTGACAACCTTGTTCTTATAGCTATCGAAAAATATTTTTTGGTTCATGTCTTCATTCTTTGGTTGTTCCTATGCTAGTCACTAAGAAAATATATCCATTATATCCATTATCATATAACCATTATCTTATTCATAGGAGTTTTCAATTCCAAAATATAAATATTTATTCAAAACGAGTTTGCCATCATAAACCAATACTCATTTGTATGGCTATATTGTGCTTCACAAAGCTACCACAGGAAATAATTTAGCTCATTGTTCTTATTTGACACGACCATAGGATTCCAACCACCATGTTGTATGCATTATTAATTTTCCTCTTCCTTTCTATACTCTCCATATTGCCAAGTCTTTCACATGCAAGGAGAACATCAACTTACTACCAGAATCCCACTGCCGATCTATGACTTATGGAAATCATAAGGTTCTAGTCTCCTAATAGTATCCTTCTTCCCAAGATATTAAGATTTAATAGCCATTATATCATTTGTATCACACAGATACAATTATCACAAGATATCAACATAACAATTATCAATTTTTAATTTTCAAATTTGTTTTATATATATGAAACTAAGTTTCCCAAGCACAAGATTTCTTCTCAGGACATTTGTTTCTTGCAACAATAGGAATCGGTCTTCCTTATGGACTTACACCATTTCCATATTCGAGACCATTTTTCATGCAATTCTTTTCAATATTTATTCAACCAAATAATTGTAAATATTCATGTACATTATTATTTCATTGCAACATATGAAATCATCCCATGAAGTGATCCAGAATTGGATCCAGGAGCCAGATGGGGCTCAGAAAGGCCTAAAAATCAAAGTTCTCATAATCTCTTCAAAATGAATGTGT
>JASDQU010103338.1:130749-146086 GCA_032191745.1 Picea mariana | reverse complement strand
GTGGATAAAAAATTTATTATCATTTACATAGAATTAAAACACAGTCATCCTCTTTTAAAGGGAAATTAATTAAATTTAAAAAATCAAAATTTAATTAAAACTTTTATTAAAAAAGGAGAGGGACCCATTTTCAATATACTTATATTAATGATTTCAATTAATTAATGAGGAATTGATTAAAGAGAATGTTTCAATAAGAAACTTGTATGGGAATTTCTAGAAGGGAGAAACCTTAACTACTCAAGTAGTTAGAAAATATCTTCATAAAAAGAGAAGAGAGGCTTCATCAAAGGGTACAAGAATCAATATTGTCAGAGGACCAGGGAAGAATATCAGAGGAAGAAAAAGGTACAACCATGGATACACAATCAAGCTTCTGATCAAAAGAAAGAAATGTCATCTTCTCCATTCTTTCTATTCTTCTACACCACTTGTCATAGCTTTATGCTTGAATCTCATAGTTGGGCACAAGGCTAAGTTTTTGATTGTTTTTCTTCTATTCTTCTAAGATATTTTCTTATATGATAATGGAGTATTTGTAGCCACATACATGGTTGCCATATATTTTGTAATGAAGAACATCTTTCATGAATAAAACTCCACAGACAATTGCTTCGGGTTTGATCTTGATTGTATCTTGTAACTTTGAGTTTTAAGTATGCGATATTTGAGGTTGACCTATCAAATTCTCTTTTGATATTGATAGAAGTACTCTTTTAAAATTATTTTAGATGATCAAATTATTCTCTCCTATTTTTCATGAAGAAGACATGGATGTATTTATATATGATTGAGAAGATTGTGTGCGATGCTCATCACAATTTAATTCTAATGCTGAAGCCCTCTTGTTGGGTTGTTTCTTTCTTTCGACTCTCTTAGTTTGACCCAAGTTTAGATACAACAAGTTTCCAACAAAACCCGCTAAAACTATTGGCCCTCATTGTAAACCAGAAGGCAACACAGCGCATAGAGTGCACTTCGCAGTCTCACCCAAGATAGCTTTATGGGTGACTGCAATGCTCAAGTGATTTCATTCTAGGAATGAGTGGGGATATGGGGGTGTATTCTACGTTCTTCATGAATTCATTGTACTATCCATCCAATATTCTTAGGTTTCATTCATATTTTAATCCATGCATGCATTCTAACAGGTTTATCTTAAAAAATCATTCATTCATTCATAACTAATTATTGACAGAAGTAAACATGCAATAACCATTACAGATAACACATGTTTTACCTTGGCTCACCCCCTCCTGGGCTATGTCCACAAATATCTAGCTTCTAGTCTCTTTTATTTAGATTTTTGCAAACTATGGCATTACATGCACTACATCTCTGATCATATAGTCATGAAAAGGTTCAATAACTTCAGTGAGGAAGACTAGATCACACCAAGCTCCTCATCATGTGATCTAACCCTCAAAATATAGCCTATTGTGTTCTTCTACAACTCAACAACTTATAAAAATATAAGAACTACAATAGCTGAATTGAATCAGTATTCCATCTGATCCCAAAAAAACCTCGACCTAGACCTCCTAGGTTTTAATTTATACTATTTTATAAGCTCATTAGTCATTACAATCTCTTACCAAAACCCTAACCCTAACATGGTTAGGTTTTCCTACTTGCACACCTTTCATACTTTCCTCCTTTGCATGTTGTTTTTCCTTGCACATGCTACTTTTCCTGGTAACTGTTCTTCTCCAAAATTGGGCCTTACCTTCCAAAAAATAGACCTTTCCTCAAAATAGGCATGTGCCCAACACCTCCTTCAATATTTTATTATTGTAAAAATACTTTTGTTGCACATAAAGATCATATTGGGTTATTGAAGAACCATTTTCATTTAAATCCAAGCAATAAATATTTGGGGTTTGTTGTATAGCACTCTCCCTACTCTAAGATATTCAAAGATATATATTTTATCCAAAGAAAAGAACCACCTCTCTAAAAACGAAGGGGGGATATTGTCCTCGTGAGGTTTCCATTTTGGTCTTGATGGATTCAAGCATCAACAGGTCACTACATAATCTATCTATTATTTATTATATGATCTTATTAATTTCTTGATTTTCACCTTCCTCATCAATGAACACCGTTACTGTATTATTATTCACCTAAATGTTCATGCAACATTTTAAGTGGCCTTCTTGATATTGCTCTATACTTAGTAAATTTTAAAGGATCAAATTCATCTAAAACATTGAAAGTTGAACAAGGAATAAAGAAACTAATCGACTCCTTAACGAGAAGGATTTGAAAAAAAATTTCCCTTCAAAATTATAGACACTATTTGCTGGCCAATATTTTTGTATTTTATAAAAACCATCAAGAATTAAACACTTGGTCAATAATCTAGTCCCTCAAGGGAGAATTTGCAAATGACTTTTGTTGTTTCAAGAATTTGAATTTGAGGTGGTTTTTCAACCAGTAAAAAGTAATGTAGGGTTGTGAACCACTTATCAAGAGTATAAATAAGGAAAGAAACCATATGAATAAATGATGACCTTCCATATTGTTATGACCCTAATTTGCACCATACATGCTTACCTGGCATCAGGCCATCTCAGATCCCTTCTTTGCCAAAGCACTACTGAACAACTCTTTAAAAACCTCTTTTACAAGGGCCCACATGCCCTACTCCATTACTGCATGTGTGTACATGCTAGCTGACCTAAAACAACCTGCATGGACCGACAAAAGCACGAAAAAAGGAAAGTTGTCGACGGAACACACAACTTTGGGTGAGTTAACTAAAACTTCTGGCTATGCATGGCCGAGGGTTCGTCCAAATACCTAGCTTCTTCTAGCCTATAAAATAAGGGCTAGGGCGCCCATTTGGAAAGAGGAGAAATAGAGTAAAGAAACTCTACCTAATTGCATATTCCCATTGTCCCAACCCTTTAGCCATCCTTGTGTAAGAAGAGATACAAAGAAAAAAAGTTGGAGGACATTTGAAGAGGAGCCCAGGATTAGGATTCACAGAGCAGTGGCCGGTCTCGACATTTTAAGTTGATTCATTAAAGTAATAATAAAGAAATTCTTTTCTCGTCCCACTATATGAGTTCTTCATAGTTCAGTAAATATATGTTTGAATCTCTAACCCATTAGTCGATAGGTAAAATGCATGTGTATTTTGTTGCTTGTTCTGTACGTAGGTCAATCTTGAGAGGATAACTGCCAACAAGTGATCAAGCATGAAGGGGGATCGACATCTAACATCCGGAACAAGGTATGTTGATCTAACCATGTATTTGTTGAAAAGGAATGGGGTTTAAGTCTGGGGACGAAGGTAGAAAGTAGATTTCTTTCGATCATATCTGCATGCATAAGATAACCCTATTTGATAGTCCATAAGGGGATTTCCCTCACAACAAAATGGGCGACTATACTGGGGAAGTCTCTAGGGTTCCTGGAATTTTATCTTTTGGGTAGTTTTAAAGGACTGGTTTTCTTGCCTATTTTTTAGTTTTTGCAAAGTCTGAACTAGCAGAGAGTCTAGTTTCCCATACAAGTTGTCTCTGTTAGTTGCTTGACTATGTTTTTTCGAGACCCACAGAGGTACACGCAACATGTATAAGGTCTGCACACATGCACCCGTGCCCTACTCTCTTACAGACCACGTGTACACGCTAGCTGAAGAAGTAGCAGTAGCGTGTAGAGTCCAGAAAATTTTTGAGGCAGTCATCCTCTTCCCTGTCAGAATCAAACATTCTCAAGGGTTTTCTAGAATTCTTTCTAAGTATTTATTGTTTGCAGTCTTGTCTCAGATTGGTTTGTTTTACAATTTTTTTCTTCACATTGTTTTCATTGTTTCTGATAAAGAGAGTGTCTAAGCCTTCAGGAGATCCTGGTTATCAATATTAGTGGTCTCTTCCTGGTTTGGATTGTCTGTTTTTATTTTTTTCTCAAATTTTTAGAGATACACGCGGCCTGTAGAAGGTCAGCCCGTGTGTACATGCCCTCTAGCTCTATACAGCTCGCGTTCATGCGCTTGTTGTTGGATTATCAGTAAAGTGCTTGGGCAGGATAGTTTTTGTTGGGGGTAAGGCAGTCATCTTTTCCCTTGATGAGAGTTATACCTCTCAGGTTTTTGAATCTCTATCTTAGCAGTTAGTATCTTAGGATTAATCTTAGCCTTAGCTTGTTTTTTCTCATTTAAAAGTTGTCATAAAAAAATAACTTTTTAGGGTTTTTAGACAAGTGTGAGAGTCATTTTTTAAGTTTCTAGTGTGTGATTTCTTGAAGTGATTCTTTGCGATCTTTGATTTAGGCCAGAATTGTTTTTCTTGGTTTTTTACTTGTTGGTATTTTTCCTTTTTTCTTTATCAGCATTTAAATAAAATAAAAAAATCTCTTTCATTTTCTTGTTTGGTTGAAGAGTGTGTTTCTGCATCATTAACCAGAGGATTTTTTTTATTTCATAAGTTCTTTGAAGTTTAATTAGATAATAAGTAGCTCATAGTCGAGTGAAATTCCTTTTGAGTTTGTTGTCCAAAATCTTAGAATATTTAAAAAAAAAAAAAAATTGAAAAGTTGTTGAAATTTTGCATTAAGCAAAAGTTTTTGTTTCTAGCTTTTTATTCATTTTTGTTTTCGTCTTCTACACATCATCCGTTTCACTTTCATACCCCTTGACATAATACAAGCCATAAAATTAATGCTAAATCTAAAAATTTATTAGACTTTTATGTTTGTAGGGTTAACCAACTAGTTCAGGATTAGGGCCTTGGATTAGGTTGGAGAGGAAACTCTTCAAGGCCATTCAAAATCAAACATTGGAGTCAGAGTTAGGGAGTGTCTAAGTTTAATATCGTGAAATTTATTCGGGAACCCCCTCTAACACAGGGGATAAACATGAGGTTGCGTGCGGAAAGGTAGTGGAGATAACCCCTCTAAAGCTGGACCAATCATAGTGGAGAACACATATAGAGGGCTTGTTTTGTGATTTCGTAGATTGCATTTGTCATGGGGCTTCATGGGTGTCGAATCCATTTGAGATCCTCAGTTGTCTTCTATACCACTTGCTTTTGATACCCTTTATAGGTTTCGGGCTCGATACCCTGCTCATTGTGGTCTACTCGACTTTCGACTGTACCTGCCTGGTGAATGTTCACGCGCTGGAAAACTAGTTGCCTATCCTTTTTAGGGACATACACAGGTGACTGCGGGGGTATACCACGGTACCTAGGACAGACATTGGGCCATGCTTTTCAAATTATACCCGAAGTGTGCTTCTGTTTTCGAGTTGCACTTGCAGCGGTAAGTTCCTCTAGTGTTGGTTGTTGTAACTGTTCTTCCAATTAATTTAGTGTTTGCCTGTCTTATCCTCTAGGGACTTTTTTAGTGTGTGCTACTTTTGAATGTTTAGATTACCCTAAGTGTCTTTGATCTTCTCACATAGTGGAGGATCACGAGCTCCATCAGTCACGAAGACTTCTTGGCCTGCCGCTGGTTACACTAGAGCCACCCCCACCACCACTACGGTGAAAGCTAGACCAACAAGGGTCTTTTGAAGTGACCGGGTCACAAGAAATTGTGCCCGACCAACATCCAAAGGCATCGACCATTTTGGACCTTGAAGTGAACGCTCTTGGCCCAGTTGTAACCCCAACCACTGATTTCTTGGCACCTTTCATTATACCAATTCAATTTTACGAGCGCTAGACAGTGGCACACACAACAATGGAAAAAAATGTTGTTACTCCTTCTGGGAATTCTTCAATTCCCACTACGGTTGTCACCATAAGAGAGTTTTCACCTCCTAACCCACCATCACCGGTCCGAGCCACCATGGTCTTGACCACCTCTACATCACACAATGGTCTGATCCCATCTTGGGAGGCCGCCACAACCCCTATCACACCAAGTGCGATAGGTCCTCGATTTTCATATGGGATGCCTAGTTCAAGTACAAGTCCTGTACTTTCCTACTCCACTTTATAGACTTCACGTCTAGGGGTAGGGATTTATAGGACTCCTCTGCAAGGTCACATGGGGGGCACTCCCACTCATTTTAATGATTTCCCTTACAGAGGAGGTCATATACCTCCTTCGTCCCCTTCACTCGGTGGCTCACATCAACAATCCACCGGGCAACCTACACACCATAGTTTATTTGGAGCGAGGAGTCAAGGACTACCTTCACATAATATGGAAGTAGGTTCAACACCATTTTCTTTGATCGGAAAATTTGGTAACAACGCCTTCTCGTCAGCCGCCTTCTCGACTGGGGGCAATCCTAGTTTTGAACAACCTATTCCTATGCAGGGTACTATCCTTGCACAGGGGGAAAACCTAGGAACGTCTTCCACATCAGGGGCTTGGAATTCTTGGCAGGGATCCGTTCCCTTGTTCGGAATGTTGATCTGGCGTAATTCTTTCGACAATCAATGGAACCCCAAAAAAACTACTATGCCTACCCCCACGGGACCAACATGGGGAAACCCTTCCCAGAGTCCTTCGAATATAATGCATGCCCAACCATCTATGTCCTATTTGGGAAATCAGCCGATGATGTCTCCACATACGCAAAATCCATACGCTGGCCAAGGCCATGGTTTCTACCAGAATCCAGGCTAGCAGCCAAAATTTTCCTGGCAACCTGGTGCCAGTCAAACTCCAGTCAAACTCCAACAACCCAAACTACCTTTCCTGGTGACTTTGCACTTGCCAGATTTAACAAGGTTGTTGAATGACTTTATTTGTCATGATCAACATTGGCCTCCTATGCTGACAAAGTTTCCTTCAGACATTCCAAAGTTCGAAGCCAAGCCTAACGAAGATCTAAGAGATCATGTGACTACCTTCCATATTTGGTGCTCATCTAACTCATTGAAACATGACTGTGTACAGTTGCGATTGTTTCAACGTACTCTCATTGGGAGTGTCGCGAAATGGTACATTGAGCTTGATTGCTCAGGATACTCTTCCTTCGGTGAAATGGAAATGGCTTTCCTAAACCATTTCCAGTTACCTGTAAGATACGACGTTGACACAGAGCTACTTGCCAATTTCAAACAGACGATAGTGGACCATATCTCTAATCACATATGAGAATGGAGACGCCAGAAGAGTTTAATTAAGGTGCCCAGCCCACCAACATTCCTGCTTGATTGGTTCCTTAAGTCTTTGTTCCTATAGTTATCCAAAGACATCGTGACGTCAGGAGTATTCTCCAAAGAAGACGCCATCATGAGAGCTCAACAATTTGAGCTCATCTATTCTCAGTCCGGTTTATTATACAACATCTTACCAGATGCACCATGCTCAATACTTGATAAAACTAGACAGAGAGTTGGACCACATGCCGATAGTATTGTTGGTTTAGCACAAACAAAGCCCGCTGAGCAATTGACGAAGCAGTTGCATCATTTATCTATACAACACACAGCGGCCAGCCAAACTACTACTTTGGCTACTCCCCCTACCAAAACGTCGGAGGTACACACAGTGAAATCGACTAACCCAAAGGCCACCCAGTAGCCTGAAGGAAAGAAAAAACAACGAAAGAAGGGTAAGGGGGATAAAAAATCTATCGATAATACGGGCGGGGACAACACTGAGAAACAGAAGGTGAGGTATCCATGCAATTTGTGCGCATAAGACCACCCGACCCATCTATGTCCTTGGCTTGCAGAAGCCCAAAAGTTTGTGACGTAGCAACAACCTGTTGTGTTGACCAATCCATTTCAACATGGGAAAAATCTAACCCAAGCCTCTACAAGCAGAGAAGGGGGAAGCCAAGAACTCTCTCCACCTGCGAATAACCCTTCATCCACGAACGTATATATGGTGAGGGGTGATACTTTTATATCGACTAGAACACATGACTATAGTAAACCAAGAACTTCTGAGAAGGGTAAAGAAGTTGAACTCCCATCTCTTCCTTTACAGATTGAGAAGACGTTGGGCGAAACAATGACATGCATTCCCAAAGGTGCATTCAAAAAATCTTCTCATAACCCAAATGCAAGGGCCGCCAAGAAATACTCTGTGGTGGAAGATTTATCACAAACCCCGTGTGCGATGTCAGCTTTGGAGGTCCTCCAAAGATGCCCTTTCTAGAGGAAAGCCTTGTTAAACACTTTAGGATCTACTGAGGCTTGTAATTCAGTTACAATCATGCTGGATACAATCAACTTAAAACCTCGTCTACCTTACCACGTAGTGTTTCAAATAGTAGTAGCTTATCCCATGAAAAATTTTAGTCAGAATATCTTTCGCATGGTGGTTGATGAGGGCGCCTCGACATGTGTTATGTCGTTGGCATGTTGGAAGGCCATTGGCCATCCCATTTTGTCTTCGTCACCTACTCTCCTCACCACTTTCAATGGTCATTCTTTCCGACCACATGGTATCATTCCTTCTTTCCCCATGCAGTTAGGAGGGAAGACCGTGTGTGTCAAAGTAGAGGTAGTTGATGCTCCCCTCAACTATAACCTCTTGTTAGGAAGGAGTTGGACTTATTCCATGCAAGTTGTGGTTGCTACAGTTTTCTGAGTCTTGTTGTTTCCACACAAGGGCCGGATAGTGACCATCGATCAATTGTCCTTATCCAAACCTAACCCTGCATTGGGGGCATCCATGGTCTTGATGATTGATAATCCTCAACCAGGTGTCGTCAACATAGGGGTTGGTTTGTGCCCATCTTTGATGGGTACCTTCGATTAATCACCCCCTCAAGGCGATATCAAGTTTATATCCAATCACCATAAGGTTGATATTTTTCAAGTTTCATCATTCCACATGACTTACTTTGATGATCCGTGGACACTTTCTTCCCCATTGGCCATGATGGATGAGACAGGGAACATGGGCATGTCCATGCCCTTGTCCACAGATGAAGTAGCATACTCTTTAGTCCATCAAACTTCATCCTACACTGATCCAACTCCCGCACAAGAGTTCGATCCACTTCTAGAGCTTATTTGGGCTCAAGGTTCTCTCGCTGGCATCGATTCATTAGACTTGGTCTTGCCTTCTGACGAAGCAATAATTGAAGCAATGACTAGTCCGGACAAACCCTGGGAAGATCTTCATCACAGATCATACTTCCTCCTAGAGTTAAGCCGAATCGAAGTAGGATAATTCACCGTGACTATGACAGGAGATCGATCTTCTCCTATTAATCCCCTAGCTACACATGAGGTTTATGCTGAGGGTAATATGGAAACTATCGTCAAAACCTTACCGATCAATATCTCCCAAAACCCTAGCATCATGGAGAATGTCTTCGTCGAAGCTGACTGCTCCCCCGAAGAGATTCAAATCTACACCGATCTTTTTAAATAATTCCGCAACATTTTTTCCTGGTCTTACGAGGAAATGCCAGGCATCGATCCAAAAATAGTTGAACATGAAATCACAATGTATCCTGATGCCAATCCAGTTCGGTAGAAGATTCATCTAGTTAATCCCAAGAAAGCGGCAACCATTAAGGTTGAGGTTGAGAAATTGCTAAAATCCAGATTTATCTATCCTATCCATTTGACCCAATGGGTGTCAAACCCCGTGCCGATCAATAAAAAACAAGGCACAATTCATGTATGTACAGATTTACGTGATTTGAACAAGGCCTAACCCAAAGATAATTTTCCCACACCTTTCATCGACCAGATCATTGATGAATGTGCGGGTTGCGAATCCTTTTCTTTCATGGACGATTTTTCAGGATATAATCAAATACAAATCAAACCCGAAGACCAACACAAAATGGCATTTACCTATCCATGGGGTACATTCATGTATCGTAAGATGCCTTTCGATCTCAAAAATGCTGGAGCCACCTTTCAACGGGCCATGTCTTTTTCTTTCCATGACCTCAAGCATATATTCGAGGCCTATTTAGATGATTTAGCATCTTGATCTCACAAGAGAATGGATCATCCCACACACCTCCGACTTATCTTCGAACATTGTCGCTACTTTAGGATTCGCTTGAATCCAAACAAGTGCAGCTTCTGCGTAACGTCAGGACGATTTTTAGGTTTCATAGTGTCAACAACAGGGATCATGGTCGATCCTCTCAAGGTTGAGGCAATAATTCAGTTGCCCCCCCAATGCCCAATCCTTCAACTTCAGAGTCTATAGGGCAAGGTGAATTTTCTAAGATGCTTTATCGCTAACTATGATGAGATCACCAAGGGATTTATGCGCTTACTTAAAAAAGACGTTCCATTTTGTTGGGACGATGCCGCTCAAAACTCTTTCGCCGCATTGAAACATGCACTCACCACTGCCCCTCTACTCCGACCACCTAACTATAACAAGGATTTCCTATTGTATCTGGCTGTAGAAGAGTCAACCATTGGCATGGTCTTAGTTCAGGAAGATGACTTGTTCTTAGAATATGTCATTTATTACCTGATTCAAGGCCTCGTAGGACCGGAACTCAATTATTCTCATACCGAAAAACTTGTGTTGGCAGCAATCCATGTTGTTCAATGGTTCCTTCATTATGTTCTGTTTCGCAAGACCACCATTATTGCTATCATGAATCCATTTTAGTACATGTTGACACGATAGTTAATAGGCGGAAAAATTAGTAGATGGATAGTCATCCTCCAGGAGTTTGACTTGGATTTCATTTCAGCGAAGTCCAAAAAGTCACTGGTCTTTGCAGACCTTATTTCATAACTTCCGGTTGAGTCAGGTGATCTTGTGCATGAAGAGTCGCCTATTAGAGGAGACATGTTTTTGGTCACCTCTTCGGATCCCTGGTACAGAGATATACTTATCTATCTACAGACTTTGAAGTGCCCCACTACCGCTTCTCGTGATGAGCGTCGACGCATACACCATCAGGCTAAGAATTATCTCATACTCGATGATACATTGTATCGAAGAGGTGTAGACTACATCCTACGTCGATGTCTCACTCACAAAGAAGTGGTTATCGTGCTTAACGATTGCCATACCGGAGCTTGTGGCAGTCATTTTTCTAGGTTGGTGACAGCCCAAAATATTCTACGAGTAGGTTACTTCTGGCTGACACTTATCAAGGATTGTATCGAGTCAGTCAAGAAGTGCCATCCGTGCCAAATCTTTTCTCGGAAAATGAGGGCACATCCTACTCCCATGTTTCCTGTCATCACAGTTGGTACCTTCACCAAGTGGGGGATTGATTACACTACATGAAACCCTCATTCAACAAGGGGGTACCTCTATATCATCGTAGATGTAGACTAATTCACAAAGTGGGTTGAAGCTATGACAACATTTAAAGATGATGGAGAGACTGCAGCTCTCTTCTTATTCAATCATATAATAGTAAGGTTCGATGTCCCAAGAGAGATTGTCACTGACCATGGAAGTCACTTTCAGAACTAGATGATGACCGAGTTAATGTCAAAGCTTGGGTTATGGTAGGAACATTCGTCACCCTACTACCCCCAAAAAAATGGGTAGGTGGAAGCTGTAAACAAAACTCTTAAGATCATTCTACATCGAACTGTCAACTCAGCCAAGTCAAATTGGCATTTGATGTTATACTCGTCATTATGGGATTACTGAACATCTACTTAGACTGCAACTGGTTTCTCACTTTTTCAACTCATTTATGGGCTGGAGGCAGTCTTTCCCATCAAATGTCAGATCCCATCTCTAAAATTGGTAGTACAATTACTGCCAGACACTTCTCCACTTGAAGAATAGTTAGTATACCTTGAGTAGCTCAATGAGAAACTTCGTGATGTGGCCCTGGCCAACGAGGCTCACAAACATAAGGTCAAGTGGCATTATGATAGGTCCATTTTTCCTCGTATTTTCTTTGATTGGCGGCCTTGTCCTAGTCTATGACCAAGATAAGGACCCCCTGGGGGCAGGAAAATTCAAACCCATGTGTTTCGGACCTTTCATCATAAAAGAGGTTTTAGAAAAGGGTGCTTATCGTCTAATTTATTTTGAAGGGAATACTTTGGCGGAGCCTAGAAATGGGCTCTACCTCAATAAGTATTACTCATAGGCAGGTCATTGTGGGTAACTTTTGTGACATATGTATAGTCTTTGTACTATTACTTTTTAGTTTCTTTTAGTGTTATGGATGTGTCGTTGATGTTATCTTTCGTCACTATGGCAGATGTCAAGTGATTCTGAGGTGTTCATTGGGTATGCAGATGGTGCTAGTCGGCACACTTGGAAGCTTGCCTCTGCAGCTTGGGTAATCTTTACACCTCAAGGTCAGTTATCATCTTCTGGAGGTATATGCTTAGGTGACACCACAAATAATGTTTCTGAGTATAGTGTAGTTATTAAGTTGCTTCGTGACGCTTTTTCATTGGGTATCTCTCATCTTCGGGTCTATCTCGATGCTCAACTGGTGGTGTCTCAGTTAAACAGAGTATACCGGGTTCATGATCCAACTTTACACCGACGATTCCCTAGGGTACGTCTCTTAGAACGAAACTTTTATTATATTACATATTTCCATGGTCCTAGGAGATTAAACCAAGTTACAGATACTCTAGCTAATCAAATTTTAGATTGACATCTTTCACACATATGAAAGAACATTAACATAAACATGTAAATACATTTTTTACACATGACCCATAAGACAAAAAAGACAAAAAACCATATATAATATCATAAAAGTAACCAGAGTACACCGATGGATGCAAGCGCCTCAAAAATAGGATTAATAATGAGTCATAGGGCTTATGCCCTCAAAAACTATATACAATTAGTGCTTGTGGCATGTCAAAAGGTCTAGCTAAAGTTAGGGCCTGTGGGCCCTGTTATACTGGTCCACATCATTGGCTAAACGTCGAAACAACTGGACCCACGTCCGTGGTGCCCCCACTACATGAGGCTGTATAGATGGTGGCAGGTCCTCAATCTCTTCCATCGGGACCGTACAAGTGAGCGCAGTCAAGTTATGCTCAACTCATCTCAATACCCTCTCAGCCTCCCCAGCTGGAAGATCTCTTGCTACTGCTGGTCCCCCTACTGCGGCAGGTGCGGCCCCTGACCGAAGATGACGCATGTTCCTCGCATAGTCAGTGGGTCACACTGGTCCCACATCTGCACACAATGAACATATATCTGTCAAATACTCTGGCTTAACAAAAAAAAATGATATATATAACAAAAAAACATAAAAACTACATATACAACAAAAAAACTACAAAGGTGGAGACTCACCCATTTCCCCTCGCTCCTCACCAGGAGGTACTGGTATCTCAGGGTCTCTCAAAAAATCAATCCTGGCATAGGGGTAATCCTCTATAACCGGGATCTATCATGACAACCATGCAAAGAAGTCATCATCGAAGGACTCATTGGTCCTTCTGACACCCTGTCATGGCAGTAATACTGCCCATCTACACATAGTAGGAAGAAAGGCCTGATGTCCTCATACCACTACTCGAGGACTAAAACTCAGAACTCTGTCAAAAAAGAACGAAAACAGAATGGTCTCGAACCCGAAGTTCCTATGTGTCTGCAAACGACAATCTATCAGCTGCCTTTTCATACATTCAAGCAATGTGGTACTCCAATCAAAAACTTGTGCATTTAAGGACTAGACTACATAGTTCATATGTGCATGGGACGCCTGATGTAGAGCCGCAAAACTAGTAATTCGCCCAATAAGCAATACTATCACCTGTAGCAATAAGTTAGTCATCTTTCTTATGGGCACCTAGGTGCTCGATCAGTCTGTATCAGCTGCATAATATACGCCTATCAATTCCACTATGTTATGTGGCCCTACAGGAAAAGTCCGAAAATTGACTGGTTCCCCTCTCCTCGAGAGGCTATTCCAAAAGTAAATGTCCTCGACCGTGGGCACCAGTGACTTCCCCTCTAACATGAATGCCTATGCATCCGGATGCCAGTAGTCAACCAAGGCATTCAATAGCCTAGGTTGTGCCTGCATGAAAGGACATAGAAAAAATTTGAGTAACCCACATTGCATCAAGGTAGCCACAACATTGGGGTCTTCCTCGAACAACTCATTTTCCTCTTCATGCTCTCTTTCTCTTCAATGGACATACATCCTGCAAAACACCAAGGTTCAGGAGGGTTAACCCTTTCTTTTTAAGCCTTTTGCATTCAATAAGGGGGTCCACGTGTGTTGTCATGGTGATAGTCGCGTGTACACACGTGTAGAGTTTACTCTGCCTGAATGTACACACGGCCTATCCTGAGACAACCTGCATGGACCTAGGGCCGACCTTTTAAAGGTCGATGCCCCCTTAAAAAATGAAACCCAATGCAAAAAAAAAGACATAAATTGCAAGATAAGAGAGTTTGTACTTACTTGGTCCAGACAGAAGTTCGTTTCGTCCAGTGTAGCTCTTGGAATCACTGCTTTTGAAAAAGGGGGTCTTTTGGCTCTAGAGTCAATTTCCAAATCAGCAATGGTGATAATGAGCTGACAACTTCTATTTATAGACTTTTTGGCCTCTTTTTGTCACTTTTTTGGCCTCCCTTATCATTTTATTTATACCAAAAACCATTTAGAGTGATTCAAGAGTTGTATAGGAGGGATTTGATCGGGTATTGGGAGAGTTTTTTGGAGTTTTGCGTAATTTTCGACTGTCCGTGAAATTTTTTTTCTGAGGATCAACTTGAGCATATAGGTTAGATTTCTACCCTGACTTTTGTACCTTGTTGTATTTTTCCTTTTCCATAGGATTGATCCCATTAGGTTGCGACACGAAATCATCATAGCTGCTTTAGAGGTGTCGCAACTTGGTGGTAGGGCCTACCAGAACATGGATGCCCTAGGTATATCCTGGTTGCATTATGGTATCCATGCTGTCGCTAAAATACTGTAGGCTCAAGAGTCCTTGTAGTTTTTCCTGAATATGAGTTTGCATGATTCTTCTTCACTCTTGACCTCACCCTCAAGACTTCCAAAAAATAATGGGTCTTCTTTTAAGCCTTTTTCAGACCCTCTAAAAATGAAAATATTGTTGAGCAATCTTGTGGCCTTTCACGCTCGTTAAACTGAAATTTGAAGTCACGTTTATCCAGCGGTAGTTTACCCCTTTTTCGGTCCGGACGGTCAACTGTATGAACAAAGGTATACTCTATGGAACTTCATTTCTCTAGAAGAGTATTCTCAAGTATAATTTTATCCCTTTTTCGGGCCTGAGGGACTAAACTTACGAAGAAGGAACCCCCACAGAGTCCATAGTTAAGCTCTTTTTAGACTCCCTAAAATTGAAAAGATCATTGAGTGACCTTATTCTTTCACACTCGTTAAAATGGTCCAGAAGAACATTCCTGACGGAGTCCATAGTTAAGATTTTTTCAGACTCCTTAAAAATGAAAAAATGGCCGAGTGATCTTGTCCTTATCACACTCGTTAAAATGGTTTTGA
>JASDQU010103338.1:98443-108614 GCA_032191745.1 Picea mariana | reverse complement strand
ACCCAAAGGCGAGTTTGTTCCCCCGTCTTCTCCCCATCTACCTGGATGTCCTCCGCCATGGTTCGCCCTCTGTCACCCCTCTCTCTCATCGCTCTCACTCCTCGCCACCCCTTCCACGCGCTCCCCGATGCCACCACACCTACCATGCACCATGTCCTCCGTGCTGCCCCCAATGTCCGTCTCTCAAGATATCCAGTTATTCCAGGTGGCAGCGCGAGAAGTCATCCGGATCCCGAAGTGCTGAGTTGGCTAGGCCATTATCAATCCCAAGAAGTAGTTATTGAGGCATTTGGGGGTGGTTAGACATCATCTCCGCCATAATGGGGACGTCCTACGATGAATTAAAAGCACGTCGATGTAACTGTCAGAAGATCGATCGCGTCTTCCATAAGTTGCACGGTTATTCAAAGATTGCGNAATGCATTTTTTCGATCCTGTCGCTGTTGTTGTTTTGAGTATATGTAGGCATTTTTGCCATTTTTGTATCTATCGATGGTAGAGCTGAGCTCCCGACTGTAAATTTTCAGCAAATACTCTGGTTTCCTGGTTATGCCTCTGTGTTTGAGATTTCTTGGTTTATGATAAACAATTCTCTTTCTTTTCCATCTTTGTTTCAACCTTTGCCCGAGGATTCACAGTAGTGCAACTTGTCACGATAACGGATTTGTTTTGGCGTTGTCATGCCCTCTCGTTTTGTATTTGAATATAAAAGGATTTTGTGTTAGAATGCATTTCTTCTTCAGTCTGTTGCATACCTGATGTCTGTAATAGATCATTACGCCCTTCTTGCGTAAGTCTTCCACCTACTCACCCTTACTACGACTCACTGTTTGGATTTTATCAGGACCTCACTCTTTCATGCATGCCCGGTCTGGTTTCTGAGTTGATGCGATGATGTTTTGAGTTTCCCTCCATTTGATCACCTTTTAAAACAAATCGTGACATTAAATCTGATGGGCTTCGGGCTCTGCTCCTGCTAGCAATCCAGGAGTGACTTCTGAAAGCTAACATCTTGTTAGCATATTTGTTTATATAACATACCTGAGAATATAGTTGATTTATGGAGTCATTTCCATCTGTTGTGGTTTTCCCCTAGCCATAGAGAGATTTTCCTCGTAAAAACATGGAAATTATTGACAAAATGATTCCTATAAATATCTCCAAAACCCTTGGCATCATGGAAAATGTCTTCATCAGAGTGGATTGATCTCCCGAAGAGATTCAAATCTACACTAAATTTTTTAAATGATTCCATGATTCTTTTTCCTGGTCTTATGAGGAGATGCCATGCATAGACCCACATATTATTGAGCACGAGGTAACAACTTATATTGATGTCAAACTTGTCCCATAGAAGATTCGATTAATCAATCTGTAAAATAAGCGCTGATAAAGGCTGAAGAAGAGAAAATTATTAAATCTAGTTTCATCTACCTCATGCAATTAATGGAATGGGTATCGAACTCGATTCCAGTCAACAAGAAGCAAGGTATAATTCGTGTATGTGTGGATTTTCACGACTTGAACAAAGATTTCCTGAAAGACAATTTTCCAACACCATTTATTGATCAGAACGTCGATGAATGTGTGGGTTGTGAGGTATTTTATTTCATGGATGGTTTTTCTAGGTATATTCAAATTCAGATCAAGCCCAAGGACCAACATAAAATAGATTTTATTTGTCCTTGGGGTACATTCACGTATCAAAAAAATCCTTTTGGCTTGAAGAATGCTGGAGCTACTTTTTCAGCGGTCCATGTCGTTTTACTTTCACGACCTCAAACACATAGTCGAGGCGTATCTCAATGATTTTGAATCACGTTCTCATAAGAGATCCAATCATCCCGCCCATTTACGACTAATATTTGAGAGGTGTCACTACTACCAGATTCGCTTGAATCTAAACAAGTGCAGTGTTTGTGTCACATTGGGATGCTTATTTGGTTTCATCGTGTCAACAAGAGGGATCATGTTCGATCCTATAAAGGTTGAGGAAATAGTTCAATTTCCTCTCGTAGCACAATTCCCCAACTTCAGAGTCTACAAGGGAAATAAAATTTTCTTCGAAGTTTTGTTTCTAATTATCCCGAGATAACTAAAGGGTTCCTGCATCTTTTGAAAAAAGAGGTCCCATTATATTGGGATGAAGTAGCTCAACACTCTTTTGAGCGTTGAAACATGCCATGACATCTACCCCTCTGCTTATTCCTCCTGATTATGGTAAGGATTTATTGTTGTCTTTGGTTGTCACAGAGTCTACAATTTGCATGGTCTTCGTCCAAGAGGATGATGCACTCGAAGAGAAAATTATATATTATCTTAGTTGAGGCCTAGTTGGACCAGAGCTCAACTACTCACATGTTGAGAAACTCTCTTTGGTAGATGTTCATGCTGTTCAATGGTTCTGTCACTATATATTACTTCACAAGACCACTGTCGTAGTCATCGTCAACCCATTTCAATATGTGTTAACACGACAGGTCATCGATGGAAAAGTCAGTGGAAGAATAGTTATCCTGCAAGAGTTTGACACGGATTTCATTTTGGAGAAATCTAAAAATTACTTGGTCTTTGCGGAATTAATCTCGAAACTTCGAGTCGAAAGTGGTGATATTTCTCCCAAAGAGTCACCAATTAACGAACATCTTTTTCTAATCGCATATTTGGAGCCATGGTATGGAGATATACTTGTGTATCTTCAAACATTGAAGTGGCCTGCTTCTGCTTCTCATGATAAGTATCGATGATTATGACACCAAGTGAAAAACTATATCATTCTCAATGACACTTTGTATTGTCAAAGGGTGGATTGTGTTCTTTGATGATGTCTTACTCACGAAGAAGAAGAGATTGTTTTGAACAACTACCACACAGGAGCA
This sequence comes from Picea mariana, assembly GCA_032191745.1. Lineage (NCBI taxonomy): Eukaryota > Viridiplantae > Streptophyta > Pinopsida > Pinales > Pinaceae > Picea > Picea mariana. The sequence continues at coordinate 105,735 of JASDQU010103338.1, read as the reverse complement.
TGTGGTGATCATCTGTCTAGTTTGGAAACAACCCAAAATATTCATCGTGAAGGATACTATTGTATCTCATTAATAAAAAATTGTGTTGAGGCGCTCAAGAAGTGTCACCCATGCTAGATATTCTCTTGAAAGATGCGGGCACACCCAACTCCTATGTTTCCATTTATTATTGTCGGTCCCATCACCAAGTGGGGGATTGATTTCACTACATGTCACCTAGTTTATGCTAGGGGGCATCACTATATCATCATAGTAGTAGACTACTTTACTAAGTGGGTCAAAGCTATTCTTACATTTAACAATGATGGGGAAATTGCTGCCATGTTCATTTTTAACCATATCGTATCTAGGTTCAATATCCTGAAGGAGATTGTCACTGACTTTTGGCAACAGGCTGAAGTGGAAAGAAGGATGATTGTGGGGAAAGAAAGCCTGCAGAAAGTAAAGCAATAGATGGAAGGAAATGCAACATGCGCGCATTCAAGAAAGCATGCACAAGGAAAGCGACAACTAGATGGAGGAACAACACACGCACATGGGAGGAAGACCTAACGTCGGTAGGGTTAGGGTTTTGGTAACAAATTGTAATGGTTGAAGAGAAAAATATGTATAAATACTGATACTGAGGTATTGTGGAAGAATTATGTATTTTTGAGGGATTTTGTAGTTGTTCCAATTTAGTTAGTAGTTGGCTTTACATTATCATAGCCATGTATGAGTTGATGCAATATGTAATGTTTTGGTATGAACTATTTTGTAAGATGTTGAGCTAGAGGAGAGGAGAGAAGGTAGATATTGAGGATTAGATCACAGGATGAGGAGCCTGGTGCGGGTCTAGTTCACCTCATATAGATCTTACCCATTTGAGGAGAATTCTAAGCGCGCGATGTTGTAGATGTAGAACTACCATAATAAAAGGGCCAAGAGCCAAATATTTTTGGATGTTGTTAGCATTGGAAGTCACCTCTCAATTGCTGCAAAGGTAAGCCCAATACCCATCAGTGTGTATATCACAGTGAATAGTTTAAAGGATGGTCTAATGGATGCAGTCTCATTATATCGCTTTAACTCGAAAAACTGGCCTGGAATGCACAGGCAAGTGAGGTCTCAATCTAACTTCAATCAATAAGTTATAGCAATAGTGAGTAGGGGGAAGAACTTTGAGAAGAATGAAGAAGTCTGCTATGGACATCCAATCTTCTAGCAGCTTAAAGAGGAAAAAATATGAAGACAAGATCCGCTTGGTTCAGGATTTCAAGGAACTAAATGAATTTATTACTGAATTGAAATCAAACATACATCACAAATCAATAATAAAAACCTGACTGAACCATCCATGCCCAATTAATTTAGCGTAAGGGGAAAAACAATCACAAGAAACTGATTAAAACTAGTCGTGATGCCACTATGATCAAACCTACATCAGAAGAACACAACTACCCTCAACTGGATCATCCATGCCTGAGTGTCTTAACACATCTGGTACAATGAGATGAAAGGGAATTGACTTACATTAACAAGAAGTCTCAAATACAGGTAAATAACCAGAGAACCAAAGGCTTCATTAAAGCTTTACAAATTGGGAGCTTACCTCAACCATCGACCATAACGAAAAATGAGAATGACTCCTATATACTCAGAGAAAAACCCCAGAAGTGTGCTCGAGTCTTTGCATTGAAGTCATTACGTCTACATGCTTCCTGATAGACTATGCATGCAGTCTCTTGTTAGAAGCGAGCTCTTGTCAGACGCAATCTTGTTTCAGGAAGGTTCTGCAGCTGAGCCGACTTGTTGATAGTTCTTTCTTGGGATTTTCATTTATGCTGGAAACGATGTTCAACCACCAACAACCAACCTTAATAATTTCTTCATCGGGATTGAGAAGGTCTAATTCAACTCTACACCTATAAGACATGGCATCCTTATCATTTTTCTATCTAGGTCGGAGCCAGATGCTTGCGGGGAAGCCTGACAGAGGAATGTGGCTACTGATGAAGTGAGAGACAGGTGTGAGGGAGTGAAAGTGATAGGGGAGTGGCCACTTGTTGACCCGGGATAGGGAACTAGATGCACATGAGCATATCAAGGCCATGAAAAGTGGTTTGATTCTTCTGTTCTTTTGGGCCCGATGTGTGTCTCTAACTGACACGTATTAGCTTCACAAAATTGTGGTTTCATCCCCGGCTCACCCTACAAATTTTATCGACCTCACATGTTGGGACCCCGATATGATCGACGACCATCAATATAGAGTGCTCAGATCTCATCTACCCAGATCTACATGCCTCTTAGCTCAGCACGCTAAATGGTCACATTGACCCCGATGAACTTAGGATAAGCGCCATTTAGTGGGTGGCCTCTTTCTTCACCTTTTTTCACCTAGAGGCCAAAACCAAGGGAAAAACACCCCCCTGCAGAAACATGTGATAAAATTCATCTCCATGGGGGATAGAGTCCTCCCCGTGAGGCTCTAAGATCTTCTTTGTAGCTCTAGTCACATTCTATTGGGTTGTGGAGTCACCCATAAAACTGAAAATGAAAAAGAAAAAGAATATTTACAAAGACATGGGAGCCACTTATGTCTCAAATAAAGAACTTCCTCATAAAATGCCCATTTACAGGGCCACCAAAAACTTCATCATCCTCCAAATTCTTCAACTTATAATGGTTTTTTGGAAATGCTTCAGAAATCTTGAACGAAATGATCCAAAGGGCCTCAAATTTTCCATGTTTGCCTCTATCCTGTTTGGGAGCATCCCACTTAAGTACTAGATATCCCAGTCGAAACTCTTCCTTTCTGCTCTTCCTATCAAAAGATTTCTTGATCTTCTTCTATGGTCATGCGCTCTGTCCATAGCTTGCTCTCTAGTCTATTGGACTTCTACCAGTGGATGAATTATTCTAATGATATCATTAGGTTCTCCTTGGTAGTCCTGAAAGAATTTTTCCATGGGTAGGGTGAGATGGGAAGGAAAAATTTCTTTAGTCTCATATACAATTTGGAAAGGAGAGATACCTAGGGACCTTTATTTTGTCACTCGATCAACCCACAAGGAAAAATTGAGCTTTGAATCCCATGCTTTCTTGTTGTCCTCTATTAGTCTTTTGATGATATTTATCAAGATTTTGTTAGAGGTCTCTACTAATACGTTGCCTTGAGGGTAGTAGGGGGTAGAGTGGATTAATGAAATTCTGAACTGCTCACAAAACTTGATCAATGGTTCAGCCTTGAAGGATGCAACATTATCAGTGATGATTCTGTTCGGACAACCACACCTTGCCATACTATCTTCAAGAAAACCAATGATCAGTTTATGAGAAGCACTCCTTGTGGGAATAACTTCTATCCACTTGGTGAAATAATCTATTTTAGTTAAGATCCACCTGTGTTGACCACTTGAAGCAGGATGAATTTCCCCAATGAAGTCTAGGCCCCACTATTGAAAGGGTCCTGAAGCTACCACAAGATTCAATGGTAGATACTTGAGCTATTGCTTTCCAGAGAATTTCTGACATTTGATGCAAGCTCTGACTTTTGCATAGACATCAGTGAATAGAGTAGGACAAATGTACCCAACAATGAGAATTTTATAGGTCATGGTTCTCCAGAAATGATGTCCCCCACACAGGCTGTCATGAAAATCAAACATAATCTTTTGGGCCTCCTGTGGGTCTAAACATCTCAGAAGCACACCTAAAGGGTCTTTCCAGTACAAGACCTGGTCAATAAGGAAACATCTAATTTCTTTGAGATTTAAATATCTTTCCTTGTTCTTCCCCATTCCATATGGAGGTCGCAACTCTTGTAGAAAATATATAATGTCTTTATAATAGGTGCATTCTACCAATGGTGGGTCGTCCTGAGGGATTTTATCAGGCACTTTAGCCTGCTGACTTTCTGAGAAAGTGTTGATGAAGTTAACCCCCAAAGTTTTATAATTAGATTCATTCAATAGCTTGGCTAAACCTTGGCTTTTAATTAGTTTGGTGGGATTTATTTCTAGATTAAACTCAAGTATTTTGGCAATCTACTTACTCCTTCCATCTATGTCAAGCTGAATGAGAATGTCCTTCACAGTAGCTTAAGGGACATATGAAATAACCCTTGAATGAAAAACATAGATTCTAAAAGCCTTGAGGGATTTCACCAATGCAAAGACCTGTTTCTCCATGATTTCATATTTCACCTCTGCATATCTTAGTGCTCTGCTAAAAAATGAAATAGGATTCTCTAGCCCTTCAACATTTTTCTGCAATAAAACAACTGCCATGGTATCAAAAGAAGCAAAAAAAAAAATCAGAAAATCCTTGGAGTAATTCGGACTAATAAGCACAGGTGCCTCAATAAAGGCCTTCTTAATATGATTGAAGGATTCTATGGACTCAACAATCCACTTTATTTCACTCCCGTTTTTTAGCATGGTTGTGATATGCTTCACCAATTCAACAAAATTTGAAACAAACCTTCTTAGAAAATTGATTTTTCCTAGGAAAGACTATACTTCCTTCTTGGATCTGGGAAGTGACAAGGTTTGAATATCTTCCACCCTACTTGAATCAATTATGACCCCCTCAGCTAATACTATGTGTCCCAACAGTTTTCCCTCTTTCATGGAAAACAATGATTTCTTGGGATTTAAGGAGGGACCAAACCTTCTTCATTTCAAGAAGACTTTCCTCAGATGACAACAATGTTATTTATCAGATCCGGAAAAGACTGTTATGACATCTAGATAGATGACCACAAAATTATCCTTCTCCCTAATGAAGGTGATGTCCATAGCTCGCTAAAAGGTTGCTCCTGAGTTCAATAATCCAAAGGGCATTTTGGCATACATGATTGTGCCTCAGGGAGTGGTGAAGGTTGTATTTTCTCTATCTTCAGGCAGAACATAGATTTGATTGTAACTAGAAAATCCATCAATCATGGAAATCCTAGATGCACCTGTTACCCTCTGTAATACGTGTTCCATCTTTGGCAGCGGGTAGTTGTTCTTCTTGGAGATTCTGTTCAGGTTCCTGAAATTGACATAGAGTATGATTTATCCACTCTTATTTCTCACTAGGACCAGGTTGGCCACCCACTCAGAATATCTCAAAGGAACAATAATCTGAGCATCGAAAAGATTCTTCACCTCATTTTCCATAATAGGCAGTAAGATAGGATTTATTTGTCTTAACTTCTGCCTAAATGGTTTGGCTTCTTCCTTCAATGGGATGTTGTGTTCAATGAAAATGGTGTCATATGTTCTGAGGTCTTTGTAGGTCCAAGAAAACACATCAGAAAATTATTTTAATAGCTCAATATACTCATCCCTCTACTCCTTTGACAAGTTGTTAGACAACATGACAAATTTTGGATCCTCCTCTGTTCCAATATTCCACTCAGCTACATCAACATTATCATTTGATATTTTACCTTTTACTTCCACATCATTTCTGTCAAATAACCTTTCTAGGGGGATCAGTCCCTTTGGGATGTGATTGTTGGGCAGCTGAACAATATGATGATCAAAAACATTTTTCAGAAAAACATCAACATGAGGATCTATGTCAGAACCAAGATCTTGATCAATGTGTAATAAAAAAAACTCATCCACAACTTCTAGGAATATTGTGATTTCAAGATCATCCTCAAACACCTTCCAATGCTTGACATTGTTAGGTATAGAGGGCCTATATTTTAATTCTAAATCATACCTGAGCTTGGGTGGTAGAGGAACTCTAAAATTGCTTGCTGAAACAACCAAATATTCAGCCATGACATTCTCTTCTCTTGGAATAAATGAAATGTTGAAAGCCAAGAAAAAACTGTTAATGAGGTCCCATAATTCATTTTTGTAACTTCTGAGCTAAGGGTGTTTGGACTGATAAATATTTCTAATCCGTTGGACAATCAACTCAGCATATCCAAACATTGTTATCTCTTTAATCCCCATATCTTTTGCAACCCTCAAACCCAAGAAAAGAGCTTCATATTCTGCCACATTATTGGTAGCTTCAAATTCTAACTTGTATGACAGAGATATAATTTCTTGAAAAGGTGAAACAAGGACCATCCCAACACCAACACCCTCCCTAGAAGAGGCTCCATCATAGAACATTTTCCAAATAGAGTTAATCAGAGGAGAATATTCATAGAGATTAAGGGACGGTTTTTTGATTTCAAGAGGAGGTTCAGGGACATTAGTGAGCTGCAATAAGCTAGATCCCAAATCAATATCAAGGGAAAATATAGGATGATTGGTGGGGTATTCTTCATCACTAATAAAATAGGCCAGCTAAGCTTCTATGTACAGTCCTGAGTCTTCTATGATACCCCCCAAATACAATAATAGTATCATATGTGAGGTCCATCTACAATTTTCCCCCAAGCCATTTTATCCAAGATTTTGACAATAACATGCCAAACTTTGGGGGAACATCAACCACTACAATATCCATGACCACACTTTTCATGGGAAACTAAAACAAGGTCACAACCATATCTTTGATGACCCCAAGACATTGCACCCTCCTTGAATCAAAAGAATACAAATCATGGTATGATTTGGTGACTTCCAGTTCTAGTTCTTCCATGACAGTTTTGGGCATGAGATTATGAGAGGCTCCTGAATCCATTAGACAATTATGCAACACCTTATCATGTATGTTCAGTGATGTGTATAAGGGAGGGGGTGACTAATCTCTATATTCTATCGTGGGACGTAAGATGACTGTTGGTTTTTCATATTGCAAATTGATTGAGTCTGTGAGATAATTCGAGGGTTCAGGAAACAACAACTTAGATAGTGATATCCTAAAGTTCTCATGCTTGACCAGCTCTGAAAGGGGGAAAGGAATCCTAATCTTTTGAATTTCATTCTCAAAGTTAAAATAGGAGGGGGGCTTCAGAATTTCTCTTACCTCTAGGATGGGACCTTTGGCTACTGGTGGGAGGTTATGTGTTTTCTTCTCCTTGTTGTTGCTTGCTACATCATTGGCAAACTTTTCTTCTCTGGTAGGATACTCAAGAACATCAAGATTTACTCCTTTATTTTTGGACCTGAGGTTGTATCTATTTGGGTTGTTGTTGGCCTTATCCCTCTTTCTCATCTCATTTAATTGGTTGTCCATGAGAGACTCCTCATATGATGATTGAGTTAAGTGAGGAGAAGAGGATGTATATTCAAGACAATGAATTTCTGGATTGAGGTCTTCTTCCTCTCGCCCTCATCTATAACAAGGTTATTTTGAAGAGGGGTTTGTATTTTATGATCGTCCTTATCTCTGTTCCGAGACTCTCTTTGCAT
>JASDQU010103338.1:47904-64678 GCA_032191745.1 Picea mariana | reverse complement strand
TGAGTCTCCCTTGGATAAAGCACATTTGTTTGTTTGTTAATCAAGCTTTGGGATGTAGTACGACCTTAGGAAGTTGTTCTCACTACATAGAGTTGTGTCCTCCTCCGTTTGGTTATTCTTCCAAACATATGGAGAGTTTGCGTTGTCTCCTGCTTCGTAACTTATGATTAATGCCATGCTACCTAAGTCTCATCATTTGTCGTGTTGTTGTCCAAGGTAAGTTTCTACCAAGCTTGAGTCGGACCCTCTGCAATTTGTCTCTTGCCCTCATACTTGACCATCCTAAATGTCGAATCAAGTCCTTGTTCGAAATCAATGAATACTTCAGTCTGATCATCAAGATTATCTAGTCCATCAGCGAAAAGTTGTCGAAGACCTCTGGGTAGTGAATTCGTACACTCATACTACACTCCTACCTTGAGTTTTGAAGATTTTGAAGTCATTGCTCGAGCTCTGAATATCTCATCTCCAACCATCAAGTCATATCATCTTCTAGAAGATGGATACTCTATATGTATATCTTTTTTTATTTCGATATGTAGCTCCACTGTGTATTGTTCATGGCTACACTTTATATAGTTATTCAACATGTATCTACAGTGTATTTGATTGATAGCCATGATTCTATTTTATCTCGAGCATGGGTATGCCCGCCTCGGTGAGACATTTGTTATTTTGCAAACGACACTTCCCAGTTCCTGGTCCCTGGGCTCACTTGTTCGACACATCAGTAAAGATTGGTAATGTATTTCAGCCATCAGATGTTCTTCTGACCTCACACATTAGGGGGCATCTGTTATAACCCTAATTTGCACCATACATGCTTACCTAGCATCAGTCCATCTCAGATCCCTTCTTTGCCAAAGCATTATTGAAAAACTCTTTAAAAACCTCTTTTACAAGGGCCCACGCACCCTACTCCATTACTTCACGTGTGTACACACTAGCCGACCTAAAACAACCCGCGTGGATTGACAAAATCATGAAAAAAGGAAAGTTGCCGACAAAACACACAGCTTTGGGTGAGTCAACTGAAACTCCCAACCATGCATGGCCGAGGGTTCGTCCAAATACCTAGCTTCTTCTAGCCTATAAAAGAAGGGCTAGGAGTCCCATTTGGAAAGAGGAGAAATAGAGTAAAGAAAATATGCCCAATTGCATATTCCCATTGTCCCAACCCTTTAGCCATCCTTGTGAAAAAAGAGATACAAAGCAAAGAAGTTGGAGGACATTTGAAGAGGAGCCCAGGATCAAGATTCGTGGAGAAGTGGTAGGTCTCGACATTGTAATTTGATTCATTAAAGTAATAATAAAGAAATTCTTTTCCCATCCCACTATATGAGTTTTTCATAGTTCAATAAATATATGTTTGAATCTCTAACCCATTAGTCGATAGGTAAAATGCATGTGTAGTTTGTTGCTTGTTTTGTACATAGGTCAATCTTGAGAGGATAGCTTCCAACAAGTGATCAAGCATGAAGGGGGATCGACATCGGACATCCAGAACAAGGTATGTTGATCTAACCATGTATTTGCTGAAAAGGAATGGGGTTTAATACTGGGGACGAAGGTAGAAAGTAGATTTCTTTCGGTCATATCTGCATGCATAAGATAACCCTATTTGCTAGTCCGTAAGGGGATTTCCCTCACAACACATATACTCACCTATTTAAATTTGAGGATACACCTAGAGAACTAGTAGAAATTGTCCAATTGTTGCAAGAAGGATAGGACCTTGAAAATTTACGAGAGAAAAAGAAAAAAATACTTTCTATGAAAGTTGTTACCTATAGGCTAATAAATGGATATCCATGTAAATAAAAACCATATGATGTTTTAAGAATATGTTTCTTAAAACATGAGAGAGATAGTATAATTGACGAGGAACATGCTATTCCTACAAGAGGACACTTCCATTCAAATACAAGAGGCATGCAAATATTGCAAGTAGGATTATAATGGCCCTTAATGCATAGGGATTATAGAGAAAAAGTAAATACTTGTGACAAGTGAAAAATGATTATTAGAAAACTATGAAAGGATTATATGCCTTTAAAAGAGGAAAAAAGGTAGGAACTAGATACATCATAACAACACTAGAATACTTAACCAAATGGGTAGATTCAAATCCAATTGATACCTACACAAAAGAGGTGGAAGCTAAATTTATTCATGAAAATATCATCACAAGGTTTGGATGCCCACTAAAAATAATAAGCGATACAGAAACTCACTTTGTGAATGGTACTATAAAAATAATAATGGATGAATTCTTAATCAACCATGAGAAGATTTCACCCTATCATCCGCAAGAAAATGGAACAACTGAGTCCTCCAATAAAAACCTAAACAAAAGTATTACAAATATATGAAGGCTCGGCAGATATGATTGGGATGACAAGGTACATTCTTTTCACGACCTTATTTTCCACCCTAGGGTCTCATGAAAGACACATTGATGATGCTATGTTTAAACCCACTCCTTTGCCTTGGTTCCAACCATTTCAAAATCTTCTTCCATGGATTTTCCCTATTTTTTAGGATGGTCTCTATTGAACCCATTATTGGGGCACAGTCAATCATGAAAAATGCTTTACAGCCTATGACTGGTCACTAGTTGCATAATTTATATCCCACAACTACCTATGTAGCCTTATAGATTTGGTTATTTTTGAGGAGATCAACACTTAGTGAGTTTTTCATCTCATCGCAGGAGCTTGGGAACTCTCAATTCAGTCGAGTTTACTAAGTTCTATAGATCTAGAATCCTCTACTAGAATCCTCCACTAATCTATAAAAGGAAGGTGTTTCCATGGGAAAAAAGGAAATTTATAGGTACATGTTGCAAAATTGTTCATAGGATCTTATTCATTCAAATCACCCTTAATATCATCTTTTCCTTGCTTGAGTGAAGGTTGAGGAGGAGAAAGAGAAATGAGCTTAACGAGGAATGTATCATTCATTCAAGTTAAAAAAAAATTGATGTACTTCTATATTCATTTAAATATAGATCTATGGTTTTCCCCTATCTATATTGATGCTTTCAATAGTATAAGATAGATCTGATATCACCTTGAATAGATCAAATTAGATATGAATCAGATTTATGTTTTTCCTAACACTAGAATAATAGTAGATAGGTAGTTGTTTATCTTCTTATGTGTAGGAAGCATATTATAGAATTTGGAGTTGGATCTCGAGAGATGCATCACCTAGGACATGCAATGACAATTGTGAATAAAAAAGGTATGTTTATCACCCTTCTTGGTTAAAAGGAAACAAAACTCTTTAGATCTAGGGAAAATTGTTTAGGAATATATCCTTTCTATCTATATTAGATCAAGGGAGGTGATCCAGGTGGATATTGGTGGCCACCCACATATTCCACTGGATCAAAGAACAATTTCCATTTTGGTAATTGTTTTATAGTTTTTCGGGTCCCAAACTTCTTGGGCCATTTTGAGGCCCTAAACGACGTTTTTCGGGATCGGTAGTGCCTAGAATGTATATAGAGGTCGATGCTAGGCTAAATGGAACATGTACTCCTCATTTATACCTTTCCAATGGTGTATTGAGCACCCTGAAAAGACATTGTATGAAAAATTTACTCCCTCGGGAAGTTGACGTATCAACTACCCCCATCGGGGCCCACAAACCTTTTGGCATTTCATCTCTCGAGGTTAGGGATTTGGATTTTTAGGGTTTTCTCATTTATGTTTTATGTTAAAAATTCCTTTGGGGTCTCATTGTGCTCATCTTCTCACGAATGAGTGTAGTCATCACATCTCTTTTCAGAGATAAGTTTCCACCATTCAAGAAAGTTTGTTTCAGTCTGCATTTTTATAGTTTCAACAATTTATCTTTATTAATAGAAGTCAAGTTTTATTGTATCTTTGTGTATTTATTTTCTATACATATGTATTTGATTTCATTCCATTTATAAATTCAGATCAGTGGTATTAGAGAAGTCTACTCTTTATTTTTTTCTCGTTGCATGTCCCCAACGAGGTTAGGGTACAAGGAGTTGGGACTCGAAGTAGTTGAGCCCTTGCAAGAGCATCCCCACCGATCATGATGTCCTCCCATGGTGGAAGAAAAGAGAGACGATGGAGGAGGATATCCTTTTAAATTGTTTCTTGAGGAAGCCCTCATGCGGAAAAGGAATGAGATGATGGATAAATTTTCATAGATCCTTCGACGGTTTCCAAAAGACAACACATCTTCATCAAGCGACCACTTGGGAGGCACCTCCCCCTTCAAGGTACAAGTCAATTTTGGTATCTACTTATTTGAAGGCCAAATAGATGTGGATGTTGTAGATAAATGGTTGAATCTAATACAAGGGTATTTTTTGATCCATAATTTTTCCAATATAGAAAATATTACCTTTGCGCTCCTTAAGATCATCCCCCATGTCAAGTATTGGTGGGAGACTTACTATGAGAAAAAGGACACTGAGGAATCTATAATATTTTCCATCGCACCCACTTGGGATTATTTCATGGATGCTATTAAGGAACAATACTACCATGTTGGAAGCTATGATGACCAATATACAAAATGGACCATTGTATAGCAATACGAAAGGGACCAGACAATACAAGAGTTCACAAATATCTTCCATACCTTGTGCACCAAGCCAGGTATCAAAGATTTCGAATGACATCTGGTGCTCAAGTATAGTGGTTTTTTTCATAGATACATCCAAATAGAAATGGATTTTATGGAAATCTCATCAATGGGTTTGACTTATCGATATGTTGTCAAAACCGAGAATAAATTTGAACAAAAAGAATCTAGAGTTTGGATATTCAAATTCCTCACAATATAAGCAGGGAAAAAGTGAACCCAACCCATAGAACAAAGGAACAATCAAGGATGGACCCCCTCAGAACAACCATTCCAAGAAACAAACAAATAAGGGTAATGAGAAAACAAATAAAGACACTGGGAAGTGGTGTGAATATAAAATCCCTTGTCTTAACACCGATGAATGTCTCTCAAAGAATTCATTGATGGTCGAGATGAAAGCCTAATATTTAGAGGCAGGTTCTGACTCTAAATCGGATCCATAAAAGGGGAAGCACATCATCGATGAAAAACTTGATTCCACAATCACTACCACCAAGGTCCAACCAAGTGAACCAGAAGAACTTGAGGAAGGTGAAAACCTTTTTCACTTGCAGATGCGGGTGAAGGGTGCTCTTTTGCATTTCATTTTTGATAGAGGAATTCAAAATAACATGATCTCAATAGAGGTCGTCAATAGGTTGACCCTGTCGATGACACCACACCCACATCCCTACACCATCAGGTGGCTTTGATAAGGAAGAGATCTTCGTGTTATCCAACAGTGTCGTCTGCCCTACGACATCAAGCCCTTCAAGGATGAGGTATTGTGTGATATTTCCCCCTTTGAAGTTTTTGATGTTATTTTAGGCCAACCATACTTGTGGAAATGACATGTTGTATATGAGTCTAGACCTTGCAGTGTTATTATTACTTTGGGTAGAAAATTGTACAGGATACCAAAGGTAGCTCTACCTACCACCATTTCTTTGATCTTTGCTAATAAATGAAGGAAGGTCATTTCCAAGATCAGTAAATTTGTCTTCTTCTTGATTCACTCTCAAAGTGAACAAAATGTCACAGCCACATACATGGCCTCTACACAAGGCCTCTCCATGCAGTAGAAGCAGGTGGACAAGATTGTTGAAGAATACAAAGACATCTTCTACTCACCTACCAAGGTATTGTTGCATGGTTAGGTCAAGAATTCAATCGATCTAACCCCCAATGCAACTCTACCCAATGGGCCACTATATTGTCAATATTTGATGGAAATGAGGAAATCAAGCAACAGATCCAAGAGCTACTTCAAAAGCGGCACATATGACCCATCTCCTCACCTTGTGGGAGGCCAATTGTACTTGTGCAGAAGAAAAATAAGACTTTGCAACACAACATTGATTACAAGGCCCTAAACAAAATCATGGTCAAGACATAGTAGCCAATTCCCCAAATTGACGACCTTATTGACCACCTCAAGGAAGCCAAGTTTTCCAATAAGATTGACCTGAATTTTGGCTACCACCAGGTCCTAATAGAACATATTGATGTATGGAAGACTTCTTTCAAGTCAAAATAAGGTCTTTTTGAATGGCTAGTCATGCCCTTTGGTTTGACAAATGCTGCAAAAAATTTCATGAGATTGATGGACGATATATTGCGGCCTTTCACCAATTCTTTTGTGGTGGTATATATGGACGATATACTCATCTTCAACAATAATTGGGTAGAACACTTGCAACATATTCAGTAGGTCCTTCACACTCTATGACAACACAATTTATATCCTAACTTGGAAAAATGCTCCTTCGACATGAACAAGGTCCAATACCTAGGATACATTGTTGATGAGCATGGTGTGCATGTGGATCCAACCAAGATCCAATTCATTTGTGATTGGCTAGCCCCGACCACATTAATTGAGCTTCAAAGTTTCTTAGGAATTTCCAACTTCTATCACAAGTTCATGTTGGGATTCTCTCATATTGTGTGGGCCCTCAGCCAAGTGACCAAGGGTGGTGGAAAGGAAAATTTTGTGTGGGGGAAGTCACACCAGCAAGCATTCAATGATATGAAAAAACACTTGTGCTCATCTCCAATACTCTCCTTACCTAATATGCAACAACCTTTTGAGATTGAGACTGATGCCTCAAACTATGTTAGTGGTGTAGTTCTCACTCAACATGATCATCCAGTGGCATCTCATAGCGAGACACTATCATATGTCATATGTAAGTACCCCACCTATGATAAAGAAATGCATTCCATTGCATAAGTCTGTTGACTAGAAGCACTACATTCTTGGGAAGGAGACAATCATCCACACTAATCACAATCCTCTATAGTTCATGCACACAAAAGGAAAATTGCAGAATGACTGCCATCAAAAGTGGTCTACATACTTGCAACAGCTCCATCTCAACATCAAATATAAGGCATGGAAAACCAATTGTGTCGTTGACTTCCTCAGTCGACCTCCAATTGCGTCCTTAACCATAGTTCTCCACTCCTATGGCCATGAGGCATCTGAGTGGCCCCAATTGTCGATACTGAGAGGGGGTTGAATCAATATCAAGTATAATTTAAAAACTTTTTCAACTTATACTTAAACCATTCAATTATATCCAATGAGCAATGAAAAATAGTATAAGAGTTACACCAATACACAAAAATACACCATGCACAATATATGAGAAATAATCAATAGTTATTGTTCAGGGGAAGTAATGACTTCCAAAGGTAGCTCCATATTCCAAATATAAAGGGAGAGATAAACCTCCAAAAGGAATATACAATCCTTCAATATCAAGATAGGGTTGACCTCTCCATCCTTGCCCCTTCCTTCCACCCAACAATATATGAGAGATAATAAAACTTTACATTAAATCATCACCATCAACTAACCATCACAAAGAACGAGATAATTCTTCCTGATACTTCTTCAACTTCTACAATTCTTCACATCTTAAAATACTCTGATCCTATAGATAATATAACTCAATGTATTCTCTAAAAATCCTCCAATTTTCACTCCTTGAATCATCCCTAAAAAGAAGTTATAGAGAGAATGATAGACCTTATTCAATTCTGGTTTATTCAGGAGAGAGAACTTGTACAGAATGCGCCACACACAATATTTAACATCAGATTTTGAAATTCACATACAAGAAACTTCAACCCGTACGCTTTCCATTGCAATTGGTCTCACTTAATTTGGATTCTCTATGAATAAGTTATGACTATTTTACCTGGAACACATGATTATGACTAGCTTCAGGACTAGTCCAAAACCCTATCTTCCACAGAGTGTATCTCCAAAATTATAGCAAATAAAGAACTGAAATGTTTACCAAAGGTACCTAGACATGTCTTAGAACACATCACCAAAAGACTTCATCCTCCTTTGAAATCCAACCTTCTTTACTTCATATTTCCTATGAAATTTGACTTGTGTGTTTAAAATGAATGTATAATGATATGTATTTATACCCTTTATGTCACTTCCTTTCAACATTAGGGCCGACCTGACACTTTATTATTTATAATTATTTTGTTTAATTATCTTCATGGTCAACCTGTACTTCCTTCTTCAATTCACATTGTCATATTCAAAAATTCATTTCTCCTCAACCATGAGGATCCACATGACGTGCCACCTACCACCACAAACAACATGATGTATACTATCCATACATGGGTGTTGTGTCTGCATGTGCACTTTACTTCATGTCCAAATACCTTCATCAATCTTGCAGTCCAAAACCAATGACAAGGGTTGACATCAATGACAACAACCAATCTTCCAACACCAACTCTACAAGAGCGATCCTGACTTCTCTACCACTTACCAGATGTTGGGCACAAGAGTGATTGTCATTGAATTTCATCTTCAAGATAGACTATTATGCCATCTAGGAAACCTATGTGTTCCTTCAAGTGAGTGCACAAAGATGATTTTGGAAGCTCACTACGGTCGAATGGTAGTACATGTTTTTATGCAAAATACTATGGCAGTACTACAAAAGCATTTATATTAGCCAAAATTGCACCAAGACATCAACACGTACCATTTTTCCTACACGGCCTGTGTCATTGCCAAACCAACCACTATGAATAAAGGCATGTACACCCATCTGCATACTCCTGATAGGCCATGGGAATCCATCTTGATGGACTACATGTCGGGCCTTCCTTCAACCAAGCATGGAAATTACTATGTTTTTTTGGTGGTTGATTGGTTTTATAAGATGGCCATCCTAACAACCTACAAGAAGAATATCACAACGAAGGCCACTACCAAGATCTTCTTCGAACTGGTGTCGGTACACTTTAGGATACCACAAACCATCAAATTAGATTGAGACAACAAGTTCCTAAGAACATTCTAGTCTAGCCTCTGGTCACTATTGGAAACCGAGCTCACCAAATCCACCGCCTTCCACCCCCAAACTAATGGCCATATGTAGTTCATCAACAAAATGATCATCGATATCTCGTGCATGTACAAATCCAAACATTTGCGCACATGGGATGAGATTCTCCCCTATGTTCAACACAACTACAACATATCCCCTCATATCTTGACTGACCATACTCCATTTCAGGTGGGGTTGGGATTCTAACCATTGGGTCCAATTGATGTTGTGTTTCCCCTTGTAGCCACATAGGAAGAATCATCCCATGCTCAATATAAGGATGACAAAGTCACCAAGTTTATTGAATGGATTTGGCACATCTGACAACAGGTCCATGATATATTACAAAAATCCAATGCTAAGTACAAACAATGCCACAATCATCATTGGGTTTCGCATAAGTTTCAGGTGGGAGACAAGTTCTAGTTTCATTTTCACAAATATGGCCTTACAGGACCCCATCAAAATATTCGTCAATTTTTTTATGGACCTTACACCATCACCAAGGTTATGGGTGACAACAATTTTGAGCTAAGTATTCTCCCATTCCTTAACATGCACCCAATGTTCAATGTGGACCCCCTTCGACCATACTTCCCACCATTAGTAGACACATCAAAGATCGCAGATTACTTGACACTGAAAGATATCAACCCTGACTACATGGAACAAACATCCATTGATAATATTAGATACACTCACATTAAGGGAACTCGCCAATAGAGGATCCAACTTTATCGGGTTGTCAAAGTAGGGAAGCTCCTGCACCAAGGCAAGTGACTCACCTGGGGCCAAGTTCAATAGAAGTTTCCCCATATGATGGGGGTGCTCACGTAATGGATACCATTTATTCCTAAGGGGGGATGAATGATATAGGTTGATATCAATGGCCACACACCTATTCCATTGGCTCAAAGAACAAATTCCATTTTGGCAGTTTTTTTACAGTTTTTTGGGTCCCAAACTTTTGGGATCGTTTTGAACCCCTAATCTACATTTTTTGGGCTCGACAGTGCCTCGCATATACCTAGAGGAATATTATAGGTTGAATATAATATGTACTCCTCGGCTATACCTTTCCAACGGTGTATCAAACACCCCAAATGGAGATCGTATACAAACGTACACCCTCGGGAAGTTGACGTATCAATTACCCCCATCGGGGCTCACAAACCTTCTGGCATTTCAGCTCCTGGGGTTAAGGTTTTGGATGTTTAGGTTTTCTCATTTATGTTTTATGTTAAAAATTCCTTTGGAGCCTCATTGTACTCATCTTCTCATGAATGAGCGTATTCATCACATATCTTCTCAGAGATAAGCTGCCATCATTCAAGCAAGTTTGTTTCAGTATGCATTTTTACAATTTCAACAGTCTCTTTTTATTAATAGAAGTGAATTTTATTGTATCTCCATGTATCTGTTATAACCTTAAATTGCAACAGACATGCATACCTGGCATCGTGCCATTTTACTTGCTATCTTTTCCAAGCCATCACTAAACAACTCTTATAAAAACCATTGTTTTGAAGGTGTACACTCCCTACACCACTACTGCCCGCGTACACACACTTGCTACACCACTACTTCCCTCGTACACACGCTTGTTGCATCACTACTGCCCACGTACACATGCTTTCTACACCACTAATGCTCGTGTACACATGCTTGTTGCACCCAGGGGCTGTAGTGGTGAAGCAAGCACATGTATGCGGGAAGTAGTGGTGTAGGGCACGTACACCTTCAAAACAATGGTTTTTAGAAGAGTTGTTCAGTGATGGCTTGGAAAAGATAGCAAGTAAAATGGCCTGATGCTAGGTATGCATGTCTAGTGCAATTCAGGGTTATAACAATATTTCTTTTCTATACATCTATATTTCATTTTGTTCCATTTATAAATCTGGATTAGGAGGATCCAAGGGAGGTTTTTCTTTTCCATAAGAGAGATTTATCTGTAACAAAAATAATGAATCCACTAGGGGAGGATATTTGATTCTTCTCTAGTTTAATTTTCTCCTTTTATTTCAATATTATGTAACTTTTCTATAGTCCTTAGTCTTCCATGTCACTCCCTCAAAGAGAAGATGTTGCAGATATGGTATATTTTCAAAAATTTTGCAAACAATCATGCTTAGTTAGTTCAAACTAGAGTGATTGATCGCAGGTTGCATACTTGCTAGTATGTGACCACCTACAAGCATCACTAGATATAAACTTCCTAAGCTATGACAGCCCCTGTAGCTCACTATTTTTAAATTTTTTTAGATTTGTATCTTTAGATATGGATTTTCTTGAGCCTTGTGAGCCTGTGTATGGTATTATACTCTAGTTATCCTCTCTATTTGGGCCTCTTATTTGTTTCTTGAGTTCAAATGAGATTGAGGTAATTTGAGTGTTTTTAGAGGGATTTCTTGTTTGTTTGAGTTTGTTTCTTGGTAAGTGTATATCTCAACATCCTTTCCAATAGATCCCATAAATTATGAAAGTGTGTTTGTTTCTCCTTTACATCTGGTTTGTGAGTGTTCATAAGGTTATCCATTGCTCCATAGGTCATTTTCCAAGTTTGGGATTTTGATCCCATAGAGACATTTGAGTGTGCTTTAGTGCATCAATACCAATATCCTTCATCCCTTGCTTGTTGTTTGTTATACCAATATCCTACATCCCTTGCTTGTTTTTTGTTTTTTATTTTCATTTTTAGCATCTTAGTTTAAATAACTTTGCATTTCAAAAAACACAAAAAGAAACACAAACAAGATTTCCCAAGGTTCATCTTTTGGGTGCTTTGCAAAAACATTGTATTGGAATGTTTTTTCATTTGAATATATTGTTAGTTTCTTTGTCTTGTCTTGCATGTTTTTGAGGTTGTTTTCTTCATTGTAAAATTGAAAAGGAAAGTTTTTATCTTCCCGTTCAATGAAAACAAAAGTTGCATATGATGGATGTATTTTACTCTTCTTTGGATTCGGAAAGAGTCTAAAACTTCATTGGATTTTCATCCATTCCCTTGTCTAAAAAAGAACCAAATATTGCTAAATATTTTACTCCCAGGAAATATTTTACTAAATCTTTGTCTTGAGGTTTTAGAAACAATTGACAACCATCAATTCCAATACTATCAATAACCACCATTCATAATTAATAACAAAATAGTCTGACCACAAAATGAAACGACAAGCCATGGATATATCCAAATAGTATCACAAAGTGCACTAATAAATTAAGGATGATCGCATGAAAATATCCTCAAGTACTTAATATCATCCTTTGTGAATGATTCATTCAAACCCTTTACATTAAATATAAGTTTAAATATATGTTTCTCCAGCCTATGAAGTATTCAAGGTCAAACAAAATTTCTTAGTTTGATGGTTCTTCTATGAAAGTTATCATCTCTACCAAATGTAGATTCAATTTCTTCTTCACTAGTTTCTTCATTAACCAATTTCCTTTGGCTTCAAGAGAATTTCAAGAGGGAAACTAAAACTCAATTTTAGTAAATCAATTGAAAGAATGAATTATAAATTGAGTTTAAAGGCCCCCAGATGAAGGTTCTAGATAGGATCTTTGAACTGCCTAAAAATATTCCAAGGCCTAGTGATTAAGTGAGTCAGAGCCATGTTAAATGGGAACGGTATACTCTAAAGAAAAATAAATAAATTTGATTATGTACAAGTTATAAATGAAAGGATATTTCATAAAATAGTTGCATTGATTTCAACAATATCATAATACAAAACACTAGTGTGCATTTATTTAAGTTCTAATATAGTTAAAAATGATTTAGAGAAATCAAGTAGTTGTATTGTTTTCAATAATGACATAATGCAAAACAATAGGGTGCATTTATTTCAATGATAATACATAAAATAAAATGATTTACATAAATCAAGTAGTTTCAATGATTTCAACAATGACATAACACAAAACAATAGGGTGTTTTAATTTCAATGCTAATGTAGTGAAAAATGATTTAATGCATCAATTGAATAAATGATACCAATAAAATTGATCCATTTCCTTGATTTCAATATTGATATAGTGCAACTTATCAAGTGAAATTAATTTAACAATAAAAAAGTTCAAACCAATTTAAGAATACATATTATGATATTCGAAAATACATTATTAGTGATATGTTGAAGTAGTATATTGCTTTGTTTAATTTGGTGTGACTCCTTTGTTAGTATTTTAATATTAAAACCATTATAATATTGAGATATATAGAATGCATTGATATATAAAATAAACAAAAACCAAAAGAATGCAATAGAATGTAAGCATGACGATGAGGAACATATGAGATTGGAGAAAGAAACTATTAATATTGGAAATCAAAAGAGATAGGGTATGACCTTCACTGCAATATCTAGAGTTAAATGTTTGTGTATCCATTGAAATCAACCTCCTTTCTTGTATGATGGATATGGAAAGATGGGATAGCTAGGATGTGTGGCTAAAAGAATAGCTAAAGAAGAAAAATGGATATTGGTCACTACATAATCCATCTAATATTTATTATACAATCTTATTACTTTCCTACTTTTCACCTTCTTCATTAACACAGTTAATTTATTACTATTCACCTAAATTCTCGTGTAACTTTTGAAGTAGCCTTGTTGATATTAATCTCTATATTAGATGATAATTTTAGAAAATTTTAGAGAAACAAATTCATCTAAAATGTTGAAAGTTGAACAAGGAAAAAAGAAACTAATCGACTGCATAATGAGGACTTGAAATAATGTTTTCCCTACATAAGTTTAAAAACTATTTGTTGGCCAAGACATTTTTTTTATACAAACCATAAAGAATTAAAATACTTGGTCAATAATCTAGTCCATCAAGGGAGAATTTGTAAATGACTTTTATTGTTTCAAGAATTTCAATTTGATGTTCAACTAGGGAGAAATAATGTAGGACCGGACCACTTATCAAGAGAAGAAATAGGGAAAGAATCCATATTAATAGATGATGACCTTCCATATCATCACCTATTTAAATTTGAGGCTACGCCTAGAGAACTGGTATAAATTTTCCGATTTTAGCAAGAAGGAAAGGACATTGAAAATTTACCAAAGAAAAAGGAAAAGTACTTGTTATGGAAGTTGCTCTCTATAGGATAATAAATGGATATCCATATAAATTAGGACCAGGTGATTTTTTAATAATATATTTCTTATAACATGAAAGAGATAGTATAATTGACAAGGCACATGCTAGTCCTGCAGGAGGCCACTTCCATTCAAATACCACAACTAGCAAAATATTGCAAGTAGGATTATGGTGGCCCAAATTTCATAGGGATTGAAGAGGAAAAGTAAATAAGTATGACAAGTTCCAAATGATGGTTATACCACCATGGAAGGCTGAGATTCCTTTACAATTAGTAAATCCAAGTCCCCCATTGTAAATTTTCGCTATTGACTTTATATGATCTTTCACAAAAAGAGGAAAAGGGATAGGATCCAAATACATCATAAAAATAGTAGAATACTTAACCAAATTGCTAGATTCAAATCCAATTGATACTTACACAAAATAGGTGGAAGCCAAATTTATTTATGAAAATATCATCACAAGGTTTGGATACCCACTAACAATAATAAGTAATTAGGGAACTCACTTTGTGAATGATACAATAAAAATATTAATGGAGGAATTCTTAATCAACCATGGGAATATTTCAACCTATCATCCACAAAAAAATGGAGCAATAGAGTCCTCCAATAAAACCCTAAATAAATTTATTACAAAGATAAGATGGGTCGACAAATATGATTGGGATGAAAAGGTACATGTTGTCTTGTGGGCATACATAACCACATACAAAACATATATTGGGAAAACATATTTTAAGTTGGTCTATGGATACGAAGCTATCATCCCTCTACATTTCATATCAAACATAGAAAGAGTAGCATTAATATTACAATATGAATAAAAAAAAGTTAGGGAAGACCGACTACACTAGTTGAACAAGCTTGAGGAAGAAATAATGAATGAACTCCACCACCAAGAAGTAAAAAAGTCATAAAAAAAAGGCATGGAATGGTAAAAATATAAGGAAAAAGGAGATTGTGATTAGAGATATAGTACTTTTGTATGACAACAAAGTAAAAGGTAACCAAGAAAACTAGAAGAAACTTCAATAGGGCCATTTGTAATTGAATACAATAGGTTGACTAGAGTAGTGCAACTTTTACCACTCCAAGGTAAGTTACTCAATAAAGTAGTCAATGATACCCAACTAAAGAGGCACCATCCATGAAAAAAAGAGAGACAAAGTCCACTGGCAAAAACCCTCAAGGGCACCATTTGAAAACTAGTTATCTAGTGGTCGAGTTCTTGAGAAAAAAATAATAAAATAGTCAGCTAGGGTAGAGTCAGGTAAATAACCATCGAAAGATGAGAAATTAAACAAAAATACCTAACCACTTCAAACCAACAAGAACAAGAAACATTCAAGGATAATGATAGTCAATTGGGACCAAACAAGAAGAGAGGAAGGATGTGGCAACAAAGGAAGAGGATGATGAGAACATTGACATTGTACAAATAAATAAGACAAAAAAAAGAGAAGGAAAGAGATCATCCAAGAAAGATATAGATTCCAATCAACCGATAGTGCCAGCAAGACGTATGGGACAAGAAGAAAAAATTTTCTATCAATATGATAAAACTTGAATCACCAACAAAAAAAAAATAGGCCGAACAAGAGAATTGATTTGACCACAATTCAATAAACCAAAATAGAAGAATCGACCACAAGCTGGTTGAATACATGGGAATCCAACATCGACTGCATGAACAACACCTAATTCACAACATTAACGAATCATGTTATCAAGTTGATGGGAACACAAGTGACCAATACACTAACTTGCTATTTTTATTATAAATACAATTGATTTAGTGTGTGAAACCTTTATAAAAGATAGAATATAGAAAATAGAATTTTACTAAGTCTGAGAGCATCCAAGCCATAACAAATCCTAGTCAATCTAGATAGAGCTGTAGTGAAAAAATTGAATAAGAAACCACAAAGAGTAGTAGAAAACCTACAATCCAAGAAGAAACAATGGTACCAAAATTACAGGAGAAATACAATAAATAAAAGAATAAAAACCAAAAATTGTCAATCCTATAACCAAGAAAAGGTTTGACAAGCAACCTACAACAAAACTAGAAAATAGAATAGAAATAATTCACCAAGCAAACATGGATGAGATAAACTAGAAAAAACATTGGCTAAATTTCAAGAAGTGTGTTGTGGTCAGTGGAAAATGGAGGGATGAAACCCTCATGTTAGAAAAGGAAACAATTAGGTCATACGAAACACCATAAGTTGTAGGTTAAACACTTGGATGAAGGAAGCAACCAATTTCATCATCAACAGATATTACAATGGAAAATTTTGGCTCAACTAGCCCATAGTAATCACAGTTGGTATCACTCATCAAATCATAAGACTACTATCCATGAGAGAGGCCATTTCTAAAATGGATAACCCACTATCCTAGATACAAATATTCATGGGGGGAATGAAAACCAAAAAATCCAAAGGGATATTCATTATCCAAGTATTGGATGCAGATGTCAAATGGACATGTTTGATAGGCATTATATTCTTGACCAATTCTAGTCGAGCATAAAATTTCAAACTACATATGTTGAAGGCTATTGAAAAGATAGTTGAGGAAGGAAAAATTTTCAATTTGGAAGAGAATTTTGTAGAAATCCTTAGAGTTAGCTATGAGTAATGTTAAGAATCAGGAAAAGCCATCAAGTAT
>JASDQU010103338.1:24518-34910 GCA_032191745.1 Picea mariana | reverse complement strand
TCCAAAGTGGTTGTTTGATGAAGATGCACCTGTTGCTATCGGCAGGCATTGAAGGATGTGGGAAAAATTCTCCATCATTTCGTCCCTCTATCACGTGAGAGCTTGCTCAAGCAGCAGATTGATAGGATCGTCTACTCCATCATTTTTATTTTCTTCCGCCATGGAGGGTTTATTTGGTGTGCGAGAGTGATTGTCTTCAAGAGAGACAAGCTTGAGACCCAACTTGCTATACTCGGACTTCGTCGGGGACATGCACTGGAAAAACGATCAAGAGCAGCCTGCTCTGATACCACTGATCCAGATTATTTTCGACATGAAATGAGAGAGGAGATATAATAAAGAAATGTACAAAGATATCTTGGATATCCAATACTATAACATAAATGTATCAGAGATGAAACCATAAACACAGAGATACAGTAATACGCAATTTTCTATTAATGAGAGAAAATGTACAAAGAGTGTAAAAATACATAGTGAAAGACTCACTAGAATGGTGGCAGCTTATCTCTGAGAAGAGATGTGTCCGCTACTCGCATTCGCAATAATATTATTATTACAATGAGGCTCTAAGAGCCTTTTTAACATAAGAAAAATCCAAAACCCTAACCCTAGAAGATGAAAATCCAAAAGGTTTGCGAGCCCCGATGGAGGTAGTTGATACGTCAACTTCTCAAGGGTGTAATTTTTGCACACGATCTTCGTTTAGGGTGCTCGATACACCATTAGAAATATCTATTCCAGGGATACAACTTTTGTGTGAGAAACATCAAAGGAATTTCCATGTTGCTCCCCGTTTTCCCAAAAAACGTCGTTTAGGGCCTCAAAACGGGTCCAGAAGTTCAGGACACGAAAAACTGCCAAAAATAGTAAATTACCAAAATTGCCAGAAAATTATTTTGAGCCAGTTGGAAAAGGTGGGTGGCCACCGATATCCACCTAGATCAATATATTCTATATTGTTCTTGTTACATGTAGATACAAAAAACACTTATTTTTCCTTAATTTCACAGACATAGACCCCTTGACTTAGGTGACTAGTGAGAGGGTGTTCTAAGATTGACCATATCCTTGCTATCTGATCCCTTGAGGTTATCAGGGATGCCTTCCCTGGGCTAGACCTCATCCATCCCTAACACATGGGGATTTCCTGCTAAGCTGACAGTGGTGTGTTATCTTGTAGTTATGCAGATTTGGAGACTTGTGTTGGAGCTTTGGCATAAGTACAAATCTCATGATAACAATTACTAGAAAAAATTGGAAGTAGAATAAACAATTGTTATATTAAGTTGTTGTCTATACGGGGGAAATTGACTTTAGTGAATTCTATGGTTGGGGCCATTTCAATGTTTTGGCACTCTTTGGAATTCATCCAAAAATGAGTTCTTGAGAAAATTAGAAAGTTGTTCTTAATTAAGTTCTTTGGTTCGGGAGAAAGGAATCTAATGGAATACCATTATTCAGGTGAAATATCATAGATAGGCCAAAGGAGGAATGTGGTTTGGGATTAAATAATATACATTTGTTGGGTAAATATTTGGCAACAAAAAGTTTGTGGAACATCTTTACCAAAGAAGGAATGTTGAGGAAAACCATTAGAACATGAGTATATAAGTACATGGTCTATGAAGGAATTAGTTCAGGGTTTTGATGTGATTATCAATCGTTTGGCTTCAAAGGTGGAAATTGGTGAACAAGTGAGGATTGGTGTTGATGTTGTTATGGGATGTGTTGAAGGGATAACGATGCTAGAAGAAATTATTGCATTTCTCCAAAATAGAGGTATGTGTACCCTCAATCAAGTGGGGGACCAAAACTGAACTAAAATATGGCAGTAAGGCTACAAAAGTGCATAATATTGGGGATTGGGGGGTGTGTAGGTTAGTCTATGGAATGCATATGTTGAAAATTTGAAAAGAGAGCATATTACGCTGAGAGAGGATAAGAATTTTCTGGCATGGATAAAGAAAAAGGATCTTGGGGTATGTATTGCAAGGTTGGGTTACAATTCTCTATTTGATTCAAAACATCAAGAACCTATATGGTGACAGAGGAAGATTTGGAAGTTAAGAGATCCTAGAAAGTCTCACATTTTTCTTTGGCTAGCTTTAAGGAACAAACATATGACGCATGATGTTTTATAGAGGAATAAACATGGTCATGTTATTTGGTTTTTGTGTAGAAATGGAAAGAATCCATCACACCTTTCATGATCAAATGTCCATATGCTCAAAATTTTTGGATAGAAACTAAGTTGATTACATGCAATCCAAATAATATCAAGCATTTCCTTGTTTATTTATGTGGGGAATTTGGCTTGCCATGAACTATCAATTTTCAATGACAAGTACATCCCTTCTTTCCATGTTTTTTCCCAACTTAGATATTTGATGACTAATTGTAAAATTCTTGTCAAGGAATATGTTCTTCATCAATTGTGTTTGCTAGTGATTTTTAAGCCCCAAGCATAGGGATATTTTTATGGAGCAAGATAGGGACCTTAAAATTTTAGCAATGTTAGAAAAATCTTGTATATTTTAAGGGTCCATAAATTAAGCTTCAAAGTAGGGTTGGAGGTTGACTCAAATAATTATGCAAATTTTATTCCCATGAGGTTATTATTGAAGTGTGCATTGGAAAGGGATATAAAACATTTTCAAATATTTGGTGTCTTTATTTTAGTGATTAATTGGATGCTTGGTAGGGTTCAAGTGCAAATCATTCAACTCAGGTCTATGGTTGATTAGTTAAAAAGGATTGCAACCTCCTTTGATAATATTTATTTCACTCATATCTTTTGATATTTAAATGTGGAAGTTGATGCCCTTCTTAAAGATGGTCAATCTTTGGTTAAAGGTCATATGGATGTGGATCAATTAAGGGACAAAGTATTATAAACTTCAACCCTCAATATTTAAAATATTTTTTTTGTTTTATGCCTGGTCACTAAGCTTATCATTTTAATTATCTTTTAGTTCCTTTTACAATTCTTCCTAGTGAAGATGAGTTTTATTTAGGTGTATGTATATGATGAATGGATAAAAGTAAAACAATGTGATGTGTAAGATTATACATTGAATGATAATAAAAGGAAATATATCACAGGTTGCTAAAGAGAATGAAAAAATAATGGGGGGCTATGACTCCACAAGAGGGGAAAGAAAGGGGACTTAGTGGGGCTCAAGTGGGCTAAAGAAAAATAATATTTTTCTAATTTTATTTGAAGTCCTTAATTTTATTTAATTAGTGCTCTCTAGACCATGTTTAATTTTGTCCTGAGCTTTGGATTGATTATATGAAGGAGGTATGTGGGCTCCCTAAAGATACATGGCTTCTTCATGCCATGCAAACTTAATCTATACCTTTTTTCCATGCAAGTGAATTGGGGGAATGTGAACTATCATTTGGTTGGGAGAAATTGGGATACTTATCTATGATCAAACTAATATGAAATTATTTTAATTGAATTATTCCAAGTTATAGCCACATATTATGAAGGAATTGTGACTTTATGGAATGATAATCATTTTCATTGAGGAATTTTGCTACTACTAATAATCCCTGGAATCTCGACAATGAGATTTCATGACCAACCTATGCTCAAGCCTTGGCCTAAGGGACTATTGAGAAGAGAAGGGGATTCCATTCATTGGGTTGCGTAGGATAATGAGAAAAGAGGGCTATGCATTAGGACTATTGTTGGAGTAATATTGACTATGAACCTAGGAATTGATCTGTGAGAAGAGAATTAAAGATGACCATAGGAAGAGTTCACCATTATGGGTTCGTAGCCTTAGATTGAAGGTGGTCTCTATTGCAGAGAGAATTGATGCAACAAGGAGCCTATGGCTCAGTGGAACATCCTTCTTCTACAACCAATTGGTGGACATTCTCTAGGCAAATAAGTGTTCATGAATGTGCCTATGAATTGTTTTGAATTAATGTTGTTTATGTTATGGATTTTATTACTTTATGGTTTTTTAATTCATGTTTGCATGTATAAGCCTGTAATTATAATTTTTGGTGCCATTGTGACTAAATGATTAGTTATTATTGCAGAAGTTTGAATTGTCATGCTTGCATGAGTTAATTAATTAAGAGCAAGAAAATGAGGAAAGGTATCAGAGAAACAAATTTGGAGTAGAATTGGTGGTATCAAGAAGAACCCCATATCCTCAAAGTGCACATAGGTTATTGGGTATGTTACAATATGGCATCAGAGTTATTGGTTACAACACTAGTGTTGTATGGGAAATAATTCAACTATCTACACAGAAATTATAGTGTGTTTGTCAAGTGTTTGTTGAAATAACTAAGAGAGAATAATTGTGGAGTATTATTGAAGAGGGAAATTGTCGAAATGACAACTCAAATTCCAAAATTAGATTCCCATTAGAGCATACTGAGTCACAATTTTGTAATTTCCATATTGTAAAGTTCTACACCATGGAATATTAAGTATAAATGAAGTTTGTAGGATATGTGTTTGATAAAATGTCCATCAGGATAAAGGACTATATAGAGCCATAACTTCCAACTAGAAACCCAAATTGGGTATGGGTATAGTCATTGAAGGATAATTTAGAAGGGATTAATTTTCATGCCTTGGATCTTATAAAAGTGCTTTATAATTATTCAAAACTTGAGAAGAAAGAAAGAAATATACTTGCTTTGGTAAAATTGATGAAGTGCATAATCACTAGCATTTGAAATAAAATGCTACAGACCTAGAATTGAGATGTATCTAACATTTTTATGGTATGCACACTTATTGTAGAGTCAGATCTACAACAAGGACAAGTAAAATCATACATGGAATATGAAAAAAGACCTTACATCAATGAATAAGAAGTTAGAGACTTGAATATTAGTATAGGAGACATAGAGTCTAACAAACATAGAAAGATAATGGAGTCATTAGAGTTGGTAGAACTATAAGGAGATTGAATATGGAGGTGCAGAGTTGTAGAGTTGATAATGAGAGGATGTTAAAATATCAAGAGGAGGAAAATCAACTGAATCTCAACCACTATAGAGCTTAAATCACTTTCAATTGCAAATGAAGAATAGTTTAGGTCCAATGCATGAGGAAGGAGGAAACATCCTATCAAGAAGATAAAACCGTGGAAGATCCAAGCACTCAAGAAGTGATATGAGGACTCGAAGGAATCTTAACTCACCATCACATTCAACGAGGAATCCATATGCATCCAAAGACTCATATAACAACCTAGAAGTGTCTCGATCTAGACATTAAAGGAGAAGGTATGGGTAAAACTAGTTGCAAAGAAAGATTAGGAAGATCAAGCCACCAACCTTTGATGGTAAAAACAATATGGGAGAGGATGTTGAATCTTGGTTGTTGGGAATAAGAAAGTAATTTATACTGCATAATTATTCCTCTAATTTAGAAGCTAGAATCGCCATATACAATCTATAGGGGAAAAATTATATTTGGTGGGACTAGCTGACACAAGTTAAGCACATCGATGAGAGGAAGTTGTCTTGGAATCAATTCAAGAAATATTTCCAACAAAATAATATTTCTAAGAACTACTATGACAAGAATATGAAGGATTTTTTTGAACTCAAGTCATGAAATATGGCCATGGAAGAATACGAGAATAAATTTTTGAAGTTGTTGAGGTATGCTAGCTATATTAAATATGAGAAGGAAAATATACAAAGGTTCCTAAGTGGGTTTCCTACATTCTACAAAGATAAAATTCAGTTTGATGAACCTAAGACTCTTGAAGAGACAATCAATAAGTTCAAATACTTGTTTGACTAGAGCAAGGGAAGATAATGTTTTCAAAAGTCTTGGAGAGATAAGAAAAATGACAAGCAAGGTCATATAAGAACTAATTTCAACCTCCTTTCTTCAAGAATAGTCCTAATACATATCAGCAAATCCAGCCAACTCAGAGTGGATCTAAGATGGTATAATCCTTGGGAAAAGGCCAAGGCAATGAATAAAATGTTGGGGATGTGAAGAAGATCATTTGTACATAGATTACCCTCAAAAGGAATGGAAAATGAGGAATGTACACAACATACATGAGGCAATTATAATGGAATATGTGGGTAGGAACATCCCAATAATATATGCCACCTTGGAAATCAAAAGGAATACCATAAGTCAAACATGATTGAGATTTAATGTAATATTTATAATTAACCTATTATAATTTTAATTCATTCAGGAGAAAGTCATAGTTACATTGCTCCTGATTTGGTTGAAATATATCATTTGAAAATAAGTAAGCATGATAAATCATGGTTGTTTCAATTGATTACTGGAACTAAAATAAAAATTAGTAATATTGTCAAAGGATTCCCACTAGATATGGATGGTTTTAGCATTGTTGTATAATTGAAAAAATACCACTTGGTTCATATGATGTTCTTATTGGAATGGAATAGTTTGATGTGCATCATGTTGTCCTATATTTTCGTAATAATACTTTCACATGTATTTATGAAGAACGAAAGTGGAGGATAGTGAAAGGAATTCCCAAACCCATTTCTATAAGAGATATTTCATCCTTACAAATGAAGAGATACTTAGGAAAAGATGTCAGTTGTATGTATCTCACGTGGAAGAGTCAGTAAATTGCATAATCCCAAATATTGATGACTTTCATGTGTTGTAGGAGTATTCAAATGTATTTTGGGAAATTCTAGGTTTATCACCAAAAAGAGATATTGATTTCTCTATTAACTTGATGCCTAGAGCTATGCCAATATATAAGACTCCATACAAAATTAGTACACCCAAATTGAAGGATCCACAGAAATTAGAAGAATTGTTAAATCAGGGGTATATACACCTAAGTGTCTCTCCTTAGGGAGCACCAATACTCTTTGTAAGGAAGAAAGATGGAAATTTGCAACCATGCATTGATTTTAGATAGTTGAATAAGGTCATTGTGATACATAAATATCCCTTGCCAATAATTGATGACCTATTTGATCAGTTGATAGGATAAAATATATTTTTTAAGATATATATGAGGCTAGGATTCCATCAAATAAGTATAAAGGAGGAAGACCAATAAGAAAACTTTCAAAAATAGGTATGGAAACTACAAATTTGTAGTGGTGCCATTTAGACTAACAAGTGCACCAAACTACCTTCATGTGATTAATGAATGGAATATGTATAAATTACTTGGACAAGTTTGCCATTGTATTCCTATATGACATTCTTATTTATTCAAATTTAAAGGAGGAGCATGAAGAGCACTTGAGGTTAGTAATACAAGTACTAAGAAAGTATCAACTATATGCTCAGTTAAGAAAGTGAATAGTTTATAAAAGGAAAATCCATTATTTGAGACACATCATCTCTAAGGAAGGAATAGCAATAGATATAGAGAATATTGAAGCTATTAGGGAATGGTTTACACCTATTAATGTATATAATGTAAGATTATTCATGGTTCTTGCTAGATACTACGGAAAATTCATAGAAGGATTCTCCAAGATTTCTCATCCCATTACATCTGTACAGATTAAGGAAAATAAATTTGAATGGACACTAAAGTGTGAATAAAACCTCCAACTATTAAAGGAATTTCTTACTATTTCACCCATTCTTAATATTATTAACCCAAACAAATATTTTATGTTATGTACAGGTGCTTGCAAAGAGGTACTTGGTGAGTTCTTATTCAAAATGGGCATGTGATTTGTTATGAACCTATGAAGCTTAGGGAGCATGAAAAGAACTATGTCACGCATGACATAGAACTCGTTGCAATATTTCATGTGCTAAACATGTGGAGGAATTACTTGATGGGGAGGAAGTTCAAGTTCAAAACATACCACAGTGGTCTAAAATGTTTATTTGAACAAAAAACTTTAAATTCTAGGTAAAAAATATGTCTAGAATTTCTCATTGAATATGACTTTGATATTAAACATATTAGAAGGAAGGAGAAAAAGGTTGTTGATGCACCCAACAAAGGAGTACGTCTAATTCATGCTACAACCATTAGTATGTGCAAATCGGATTTGAGGAACATAATTCTTGAGGTTGTTACCTCCAATGAGCATTATCTTTAGATTAAATAAGGCTTATATCAAGAGAATGTATAGCAGAAGTATGAGGCTTATAAGTTGGAAGAGAATGACACTCTTATGCATAAAAATAGAGTGTATTTCCTAATTCTTCTGAATTAAGGAAGCTTGTATTAAAAGAAATGCATAATGTTACATATGTTGGACATATTGGTTATCGAAAGACAATTGCAACAATAACAAGTCAATATATTTAGCCATGAATGAAGAAGGATGTTTCTACTTATATGGTTAGGTGTATGAATGTCAAAGAGTAGATACTGAGCACAAACATGTAGCAAGTTTGCTACAACCACTACCAATTTTGGAAATGGAAAGTGGTAACTATTTATTTTATCACTAAGTTGTCTAAGATAGAAAAGAAACGTGATTTAATAATGGCAGTGGTGGACAAATTAACCAAATATGCTCACTTTATTCCAGTTCAGTTGGCTCATAAGGAAACAAATATAACATATATTTTCTTGAAAGAGATTGCCAAGTTGCACATGATACCTAAAGAAATTATTTCAGATAGAGATCCAAAGTTTTCCTCAAAATTTTGGGAAGGATTAGTCAAGGTTTTTGGTACAAATATGAAATTCAGTACGACCGATCATCCAAAAACTGATGGGAAAACAAAGAGACTCAATCAAGTGATTGAATACATGCTAAGAATATATGTGATGGATAAGCCATCCAAGTGGGTAGATTACTTGCATTTAGTAGAATTTTCCTACAATAATGAATATCGAGCTTCATTGAAGATGAATCTATTTGAGGCATTGCATGGGAGAAAGTGTAATACTCCAATTAGTTGGGACAATCTAAAAAACATCGCAGTACTTGAGCCAAAATTTATCAAATAAATGGAAGATAAAATGGTCAAGATGAAGAAAAATTTAGAGGTAGAAAAGGGTATGAAAAAGAGTTATGTAGATAAAGGAAGAATACCAAGGGAACTTAAAGTTGGGGAGCATGTGTTTATGAAAGGGAAACCATAGAAAATTTCATTTAAGTTGGAGTTGCACTAAATTGGTAGCTAGATATTGTGGTTCTTTTGAGATCTTGGATATGATAGGACCTGTTCCATACATGCTTTCATTGTCTACTACCATAAAATTCATAATGTGTTTCATGCGTCATTGTTGAAAAAGTATGTACATGATCCTAACCATGTCATTGATTGGGATTTGATTCAAGTGGGACTGAAAGGATACTCTAAGGTATATCAAGTGTGTATATTGGATCGGAAGGTCACTATGTTCAAGAATAGATCCATAGGGAAAGTAAAGTTCCAACGGACCCACTAAAACCCTGAACATAAAACATGGGTGCTGGAGGATGCAATGTGGGAGGAATATCCACAACTATTTTGACATTTTGATGTTAAAATTATTGTGTATAATGATGATGTGCATCAAGTACAGTGAAAAATATAAGGGGAGGGGAATGTAATACCCTAGTTTTGATTCCTATATCAATAATGTGTATGCATATGATAATTTTCTAAAAGTTGGATGGTGTAATATGTAAGACTATACATTGAATGATAATTTCTTTTTAAATACATCATAGGTTGTAGAAGAGAAGGATAAAAGAATTGGGGTTTGTGACAACACAAGAGGTAAAATAAACATGACTTAGGGGGGCTCAAGGGACCTAAAGAAAAATAATATTTTTCTAATTTTATCCTAAGTACTTAACCTTGTTTAGTTAGTGCTATTTAATCCATGCTTAATTTTATTCTAATATTTGTATTAATTGCATGAAGGATGTATGTGGGCTCCCATAGAGATATGTTCCCCCTTCATGAAATGCAATGCTATACCTTTTTTCCATGCAAGTGAATTGGGGGAAATGTGAGCTATCATTTGGTTGGAGTAAATCACGAGGCTTATCTCTAAGATAATTTATTTGAGATAACTATAATTGAATTATGCCAATATATAACCACAAATTAATAAGGAATTGTAAATATATGGAATGATAATTGCTATCATTGAGGAATTTCAGTACATCTAATAATGCTTGGAATGTGGAAAGTGGGATAGCATGTGGGATTTCTAAGCAAAGAAGTGGATCCCATTTCTTGGGTTATATAGATTGATGGGGAAATAGAGTTGTGGATTGGGACTACTATAGGAGTAAATATTGACTTTGAACCTAGGAATTGTTAGATTTTCATTAGTTTCCTTAACATTAAATTTACCATAGCATTTTTATCTTCTTTTAACATTCAATAATCATATGCTGAAATATATAAGCATCATACAAACACGCACAAGAGGACACAAAGATTTATCCTAGGAAAAACCCAACCAACTTTTC
>JASDQU010103337.1:226171-283197 GCA_032191745.1 Picea mariana | reverse complement strand
TTAGTTTTTAGTTTCATGCTCATGTTGTTATTTAGTTTTTGTTTAATTCTTGTTGATACCTTTATTGTTTTCTTTCTAACCTTTTGCATTACAGCTGTCATGACTAGAAGAGCCCAACTAGGCATGTAAGTGCTCCCTTTTTGCTCACCCATTGACGAAAAGAGCACGAACAAGGAGGCAGAGTCTAGAATCCATTTTGGACTTCTTCATAGGATCTAGCTCCTCTGAAAATATCATCATAAGAAGAATCTTCGTGGATGTACCTTTTCATGTTGTATTGAGATAAATGATTCTCTACAAATTTATGTGGATCATGTCTTTTGAACTTAATGTCAACTAATTTGACATCTTCCAGGGCTGCAGCCTCGACTTTGGTAAGACCAAAATCTAACAATGTAAACATACCAACTTGAATGGGAAAAGTTGGTCATAAATTTTTCTGAGCTGCTTTCATTTCCTTGGTGATACCTGTTGCTACTATTTGGTATTCCACTTCTCTGCACACTAGATTTTCAGGTAAAAATTGTGGAAGGGCACGGGGGGGAACGAAACAACTGAACACTCTAATGTAGGAGAAGTTATCCTCAATGTACTAGTCTACAAATTTTCCTAAGTTTCCCATAATATTCTCTGAAATCCTAGGCGGCGGGTGGCCATAGATAGCTATATGAATAAGTACCACTACGTTTTGATATATTTTGTAAAATAAATATTTGGAATTTTATTCCCATAGTTTGGAATGTTAGAAATGTATTGGCTCAGAACTATTTGGGATACAACTCTACTTCATCATGGGGAATGGGGTCATGAAGCAAATGGAATCCATGATATATGTAGACATGTTAAAAGGAGTAGGTTTACCTTTTGATTTCAATGATTGGTACTCAAGAATATTCTTAGCCAGGTTGTCCGACAACATTTTAGCCAAATTGAATGTATAGCATTTGGCTACTTCATTCATTATACCCACCCATTCAACTGAGAAATGTGCAGGGTTCTTTTTCCCAAATAAACGACAGTGCATCATGGATATATATAAGATATGAGCATCCAAGGATGCAGTGGAATACACACCATGAGCATCGATTTTGAATTTGTCTGGATGTCCCCACCAGTTCTTGATTATATCATGACCATTTATGTCGTATTGAATGCATTCGTTTTTGTCAAAATCCAGGAGAAATGTTGCATTGTAAGTATATTTGGGTGTATAAGAAATATTATACATTATTTGTAGGTTATTCGG
Source organism: Picea mariana (assembly GCA_032191745.1). Lineage (NCBI taxonomy): Eukaryota > Viridiplantae > Streptophyta > Pinopsida > Pinales > Pinaceae > Picea > Picea mariana. Next base: position 281,951 of record JASDQU010103337.1, on the reverse strand, counting down.
TCGAAAAGAGCCAAAGAATGTCTTCTGATGGTTGATAATGCTTCTGGTTTGAATGTCGACGTGCTCCAGATCCCAACTTATCATATCATTGTAGTGTAAAATCTTGGGTTGTGTAACAATCTTGTGCAATTTTGACTATGCTACCAATCTGATCTTGGATGAGAAGGACTCATCATATTCCTTGGCAGAATCATCCCAACAATTAATAATCTCATGCTCTGATATATCATAAACCTGCTTCCAAGACTTAATGGTATATGTAATTCATAGAGTGGTGTCTGATAGAACGTCTGTGTTTGGATTGGAATCATCAGTTGATACATCTTATTTATTCGCAACTTTGCGTGGCACCATAATACTGAAGGAAATAAAATTATCCTTTTTTTAACAAGAGATGTCTGTAAGCTCTTTACTAAATGAAAAGTTCTAAATGCAGTCGAGAAAATGACTTGAAATTCAAAATTTTTTATTCATAAAGTCTATCAATCTTCGTGTTGATTTACTGTCAAATAAATTATTAAAAATTTAATGGAATTTATTACCTGGAGTTTCACAATATTTATTCAAATCATTAACTTTAGCCAATGATAAAGGTCACTAATACTTCGACGGTTCGACGTTCGGAGGTTTTGAATGAGACAGGTCAGAAATTTCACAAAGGTCGAATTCCCAGAGAAGTTAATCTCTAATTAATTGCTTTTATGTTTTAATTAATCATGATTTAAACATTTTATTAGCCTTAAGTACTTCAGAAGTTCGGTTTTTAGGGGATTTGGATTTGGATGATAGAAATCCCCCGAAGGCAGAATTCCTGGAGTAGTCGTTTGAACTGTTATATGTATTTCGGCGCTTCAGAACTCCAGATGTTTGGAGCTCTGAGAGTTCAATTTTTTTTAAAGTGTGGTTTGTACTTCGACGATTTGGAATTTGGGAGTTTTGGTTGTAGCACAACAGAAATCTCCAGAAGCCCGAAATTGCGAAGTGATTAATTTAAATTTATTAAATGTTTTATTAACTCTTGAAAACACTTTTACTTTTTGTAATATTCATTACTTCAGAGCTTTGATACTTCGACGGTTTGTGAACTTAATCTTTGTCAAAACTCCTGAATGGAAATCTCCTACAGTGACATGGCAGAGATGACGTCATTCTCAATGACGTGTAAAAAAATAAGGAGTGACACGTGTCACTTAAAATCGAGTGAATAACCTGACACAAATGTTAAAAATAAGTGTCACGTGTCATCCCCAGAAAAGATTAGAATACATGTGTCCTATGACTCATCTGTAAGTATTTTTAGGAATTGTCACGAGGAAAAATCTTCGGGACTTCGTAGATTTAGGGCTTTTGCTGTTTATATTTCTTGAAACTCCCAAAGCCCGAATCTATGAAGTTTACGTTAATAGTTTTCTTTTAAAATTTGGGCGAATTTGTTATAGGAAAATCCCCTTGCGGACAGGTAAATTCCCTCTTGGATCGTAAATCTCTAATATCAAGACCGAAAGGTGCTAACTTTGGTCACTGATATCCCTTTAAACCTAGATAAGCTAATCTATAGAGAAGAGGAAGAAGATGTACCTTTTTATGATGTTTGTCCTCTCCCAGTTCCAATTTGAGCTCTGATCCACAAGCTCTTCAACAAGTCTTGCAATCCAATCAAATACAAATCATGCTTCCTATCCTACTATGATTAGTCTGAAACTAGATCTATCCATTAAAGACAAGTTCATGTAGGCATACACAATATTGAAGGAAACATGCCAAGCGCATGTATTAATGAGAACTCAATAGAGATACTTACAAACCTTTGATGTAGATGTAGTAGCCTCACCAAGATCTCCTTGTCCAACCCCTTGCTAAAATGACCCACAAACAAAATGACTATGCTTCACTGATTATCTCCCTTATGGGATCATAAGTTTGATGCCTTCAATGTATCCTCCTTTCACCATGAGGAGGCCTCCTTATATAGGCTTGGAGAGGCCTAACCATCTTAGAGATTCTTTGGATAGGTTGAGGATCTTCCTCCATCAGTTGTGGATCCTCCCTAAGATCCATCGTTGACCTCATATTCGAATCAAAATAACTCCAAACATGAGGGGGATTTTTGCCTGATTTTCCTCAACAACCCAAGATCTCCTCAAACAAACCAGCGCTCCCTCAGAATGGGGTACAAAGTGTTGCAACACTCCCCCAAAGGAGGGAAAGGAGATTTGGCATTCCCTAACAATGGGTAGGGGAGCACTGCCCTTCAAAAATGACTTTTAAGTGGTCTTTTTCATGGTAAAAGTTTTGTACTCTTTGTCATGTGATTTCTCTTTCTTAAACCAGTTTTTGAAGTGTCCTTTGTGATGTCATTCGAGACACGACATAGGAAAGATGAAAGTATGATGTTTGCGACACTTGTGACACTTGTAATGACGAAAATAGGTCATCATTGAAGTGAGTAATTTTGATGTGTAATAGATTGCCCCCCAAAGTGCGAAGTTAGAAGATGGAAACTGATGACTAAGGTAATTTGTAGACTTTTTAGAGCAATGGTATGGACTTGGAGAACCTGATATATGCTGCACACAACCATCAAACAAACATTATGACATGTTTCAAACCCAAGGCAGTCATACCTATGCTTGAGTGATAAATACTTTCAAGGTATGGCCGCCATAATATACATTGTGGATCCATAATTATATTGACAAAAAGGTATAGCCACCGAAGATACAATGTGGATCTATACTTCCATGACATGAACTAAGCGTGGCCATGAAAAATACATAGTGGATCTACTAGACGACAAGACATATCCATGGAGCAATACAAAGTGGATCTGTGTGATAGTATATGTGTCAATATTCAAGAGAAACTCCATCACAACCTAGGAAAAGTGCATAATAGAGTGATTACTCAACCTAGGGTCTTCCTACCGATCCCGATGTAGTACAAATCTAACCATGCGAATAGATGTCTTGATTTCGAACATGGAACAAACCACTTGATTACCGTTCGATGAGGTAAATTGTTAACAAGTGCAAGGGAAATCACCATTGATGTCAATGATTCCCAAGGTACACTAGTACATTCCAGCGAATGTGAATAAATGATATGAATTCAAACATCCATGGAATCATCCGATCAGAGGTCAATGATGTAAACCCATTGTCGGAGGCAAGGAGGCCTGCCATTGAGGCATGCAGGTCCCAAGATACTAACTGGTTTCTAATTCTAGTTCCCGGATAATGTGTTGAAGTCGACAGGAATAGAATCATCGAAGGAGGGCCTTGATGTATCCCCCATCAATGACACAAAACTGAAACAAAGATGTAAATTGGCGGATCAAATGAATATGGAATGACACGGGTATTGAAACATGATATTTTTTATGGTTGACTCTTGAGGAAGATACTTCCCTTGAACATTGAGGCACAACATCAGAAACATGACATGGACCAAAACATGATGATGCAATGGACACTATGACTTTCGTCGGGTGACCCAAAGGAGTAAAGAAACTCAGAGGATTGGTTCAGTGCATAGGTTCAACGGATTAAAATGTATGCAAATACAAAGTTTCGTGTTCAAGGGCGACCATAAGAGTGAATTGTGATGTTTTCAAAAACTGCTTGGCTTGCTCCCTTCAAATTTTCCCCCCATCCAGATAGACGAGTACCTATTTTTAATTGAATGAGATCGAGGAGGGTAACACATGCTTGATATAGCTCACTTTCGGTAAGTCCCTCTTCTTTTGTTTAACGATCTGGAAGAAGTAAGGGTTCGGTCCCATATGGGCCCTTCAATGTATATTTTTAACGAGTCCAGAGAAGGTAAACTCGGTGATTTTTTCATGTTTAGAGAGTTTGAAAAGAACTTAAAGACGACTCCAGTGTTGTCCTTTTTCGTAATGTTAGTATAGCGAGGCCGAAAACAATATAAATTACCACTCAAAAGATGCCCTTTCAAACCTTTTAACGAATGGGAAAGGAAGCAGGATCACTCGACAATCTTTGCATGTTTAGAGAGTCTAAAAAGATCTTAAATACGACTCCAGGGGGTTTATTTTTCGTGTATCCATGGGAGTCCAAAAAAGAGATAAAAGTTTACTCGGTGCATTCTCATGTTTTTCGAGCATGAGAATGAACGAAGATCATGCTTGTTAATGCAAAAAGATAAAAATCGAACAAAACTTCTCTGAAACCTTCACATAATGATAAAACTGCACACCAGGGTATTAATAATGCCTCCAAAATGAATTTCAAAAAACCCAAAATAACTATGATTTTAGCAAAAATGATATTTTATAATAGTAATATAGGGTAAAAATGTATTTTAGCAATTCATTTATGCCAAGACTTTTGTAGTGGAGAAAATTGGTTTTGGAGGGAAATTATTGGATTCATCAGTGCCAGAGCTACAATCATCCATTTCCTTCGCCGTCTAGATCAAGTTGGTCCTCTACTTCTTCCAAACATTTTGCATGGCTTACAACTTATTTTTAGGTAATTATTTTGCTTTAAAAATGATGCCCTGGGAGTCTCTATGTGCCGAAGAGGCTCAACACTCCCTCAAAAGGCTAGGGGAAGTGCTGAGCGATTTGGTCAATGCTCTACTAGGCTTCTCTGGAGAGCGCTAGCACTATGTTCAAATGATAAATGCAGCGCTGCCAAAAAATGCACAATGATGCCCAAAACAGGGTTCGACGCTCCTATAACAGGCTAAGGGAGTGCTGCTTGAATTTTAAGCACTCTGGTAAGATTGTTGGTGGAGTGGTGGCATGACAAACACAAGAAAAAAGATTTTTAAAGTTAAATTACCCAAAAAATTGTTAATATGGCATGACTAATGGAATTTTGTTGATGATGATTGCAGGTTATATTTGGAAAAAATTATGATTGAGTGGAAATAAAGAGAGCATGAGCTCAATGATGTGGTTGCTTTGCAAAGTCCCCAATCATGGGTTGCATTGAGGAACTGTGGTCTCCTCAATTTCTTTAAGATGCAAAAGATGAAGAAGGAAATTCTCCTTCTTGATTACATGATCGGGTTGTGGAATACTACGAAACAGGGTTTCAAATTGGGACATTGCTGCTTACCATTGAGTTGGAGGATGTGTATTTCATGACCGACCTCTCAAAGAGAGGGGCTCCTGTTATCTTATCTGAACAGAGGGAACTTCTCGTGCCTATTGAAGAGTACTTGGAAAATCATTGTGTCCCATGATCGATATTGGTGGGAGGTAGAATTGCAATAAAAGATGTCAGGGATCTACCTCTTCGATCTATTCTATTTTCCATCATGATTTTAGTAGGGAGTACCAGTTCGCACTTGGCTTTGAGATAGTAGGTAGATTATGGTTTGTAGTGTTTAGATCCAACTGTGTTTAACTGGATTGCAACATTCCTTCAAAATGTGAAGGAGAATATTTCGATATGTTGGATGGGGCAACAAAAGAAGTTTGGATATGGTTCATTTCTAGTTCCGTTCTTCCTATAACACATTCCTCATATGAAATCATAGATTGCACTAGCAGTACGACCGACGGGGTGAACCGCATATGGAACGCTGGACAGGTATGTCTCTGAGGCTAGGAACAGAGTCAAAGTTTAGATTTATAGGTGACTTATTTGCTTGGATGAGACGCCAGTTGATCGTTATAGAGGACTTCCCATACATTTAAGTGCACTTTCGGGGGAGCATGGACCTAGTTCTTCCAGATGGAATGGACTGGGATGCGTTAGGTGAGAAACCAAAACAATCTTGTCAAGTGTTTTTTTGATTTTAAAGTTTATATTATTTTTTGGGGTACCTATAAGAGTTTTTAATATACGTATCGTTTCATTGTGAAGATAGGGGAGCAACACATCCGGCAGAGATACTGACACTGGGGCACCGCGAAGATGCTCAGATAGCAGTAGATCATGAGGTCATGGTAGGGGGTATCCAAGAGGTTTAAAGAAACCTTTGTGGTCTCATGATGGGTGTCCCTCCTCTTAGGAGGCAGGACATACCCTTGCATCTGTAGAGACATACAGTGGGAGTCCCTGAGGGTCTTAACTCCTTACTGAGACGAGTAGCCCATGCGGTAGTGTTCTACTCAGACCACAATGTGATGCAAGAGTACTAGGACCGCTCTTGATGTTTTTTGTATAGTACGTACGATGATGTTACGGGCATGAGGACCCAACATTTTTCCCTTCTATGTACTTTTTTGATGTAATCAAACATTTTTTATCACGCCGTATATATATACATATTCGAGTTTTATGGTTCCAAATGACATTTGAAAATAATGATGTCTTTTTTTTATGCGTTTAATTTACATGTGATGTATGATTTTTTTCCTTTATGAAACCTCATCTATGTGTGAGATACCAATCCATGATGTAATTGGCTAACAAATCCGAAGTTGTATTAAGTCCTCTTGGTATGTGTCTGTATTCGATAAAATCAAACAGTCTTTCAAGACGATGAACTTGTAGATGGAGACACAATAGGATAGGATTGTCATTGGCGTAGATTCGATTAAGTTGACAGACCACAAGTTGAGAGTCTAGGTTAATGATCATACGAGATATACCTAAGGAGGAGACTTCGGTTAAAAGCTTAATGACAACATGACATTATGCCAGTTTGTTAGTTGTCGATCCTAAGCAAATACCTCTTGAACTCACAAACTCGTCAGAGTGGTAAGTGACCCAAGCTGTAGAAGCAATGTTTTGGGTGTGTCGACTAGCGCCATCCGCAAACCCAAAAAAATATAAGAAAGGAAGATGCCATCTGCACATGCAAACACAAGACAAAGTATAAGCAGCTAAGGAAAAAATCGTGCATGCAAGAGAAAAAGACACACCAAACTAAAAATACAATAGTGTACAAAACACGCATGCTAGATGTCCTATGCATAGTACTTCTTAAGGTAAAGCTCATTTTGGGGCTCATCCAGGGAGATTCTGTCGTAGTCAATTATCTCGTAGGCACCTCTATGTAAAACAAGTTTCACGATGTAAGGACCATGCCACATAGGTTCTAACTTGCCTGTCCCTAACTTATCATGAGCCTGGTCGTAAACGAGGACTAGGTCTCCTTCTGCAAAAGTACGAGGATGGACGGATTTTTCATATTGATTCTTGATTTGCTTTTGATATGTCTCATTAATGAGAGAAGCATCACGATGTGTTTCATCTAACCTGGTCAGGTGTAAGAAGCATTCTTCTTCAAAAGAAGTGTGAGGCAGGAGTTCTACTTTGAGTTTCAACGAGGGAATTTCACACTCTATTGGTAAAACAAATTCTATGCCATATTCTAACTGGAAAGGAGTGAATCCAGTAGCAGTTTTTATTGAGGTACAGTAATCCCAGAGAGCGGAGAAAAGTTGTAGATACCAAGATGTCTTGTTTTCCCATACCATACATTGAATCATAGCTTTAAGGACCTTGTTGATATCTTCAACTTATCCATTTTCTCAAGGATGGTATGGGGATGATTTCTCATGGATAAAACCCAACTTGGCATGCAAATCACTCATCATTTGGTGTTTAAAGTGTGAACCATGATCAATGACAAAGGCTTGTGGAATACCAAAGCGAGTGATAATGTGGTTGAAGATGAAAAGAGTTGCAGTACGACCATCATTCAAAAAGGTAGGCATAACCTTAGCCCATTTTGTGAAATAATCAACGACGACGATGATATGACCATGCCCCCCAGCTGAGGTAGGCTTACACTCCATGAAATCAACACCCCATTTGGAAAAGAGGCTGATGGAAATAACGGGATGCAACGGAGCGGGGTGGGTGCATGCCTTTTTATGAAAATCTTGGCAGGGTGGGCACTTTTTGACAGCCTCAATACAATCTTTGAAGATAGAGGGCCAAAAGTAGCTGGCATGTAATCTTTTATGAGTTGTATCCATCCTAGAAATATGGTCACCATAGGCTCCAAGGTGAGAGTCATTAAGGACGCATTCAACCTCTTCATGAGTCAAACATCATCGCAGGATAGTGTCAATACCACGACGATACAACGTGTCATTGATGATAAGGTAGTGACGATAATGATGGCGAATACGATGACATTCTTTAAGAGAGATATTAGGCTGAAAATGTTGGGTTTGGAGATAAAGAAGGACATCTCCATACCAAGGATGAGACGTGATGATGAGAAATAGAGATTCATCAGGGAGAGAATCTCTAGGCTCAGTGTCTTCATCAGCATGGGGAAGATTACAGATGAGCTTCACAAACACCAAGGATTTCTTGTCTTTGGACTTAGAAAACTCGAGATTGAATTCTTGAAGGATGACGATCCATTTGGATTATTTTCCTCCAAGAACTTGACGTGTCAGAATGTGATACATGGGGTTAGAGTCCACAATAACTGTGGTGGTGCATAGCAAAATTTAATGACAAAATCTATGGACAACGATGACGGTTTCCAGAGCCAACTTCTCAACATGTGAATATCGGAGCTCTGGACCAGATAGACTTTTGCTCAAATAATATATCACATGTTCTTCACCATTAGGGTCCTATTGAACTAACACCATGCAATAGTGGAAGTAGAGGCTGCTAAGTAAAGGATATAGTCCTTCATATAATTTGGAGGATGCAATAGAGGTGTGTTGGTCAATGCATGCTTAAGAGCAACAAAAGATCATTGAGCAGTGTCATCCTAGATGAAAAGAGTGTCTTTCTGCAACAATCACATAAATGCTTTGGTAATCTCAGCGTAGTTACAAATGAAACGATGAAGAAAGTTCAATTTCCCCTGAAAACTTTGGAGTTGTGTCAAATTATTAGGTGGAGGTAAAGCAAGGATAGCCTTAATTTTTAAGGGATCCACCTGAATCCTGTCCTTGGAAACAACGAAACCAAGGAGTTGACCCGATTTAATAGCAAATATACACTTGTGTGGGTTCAAACTAATACGGTAGAGCCAACATTGAAGAAAAATAGCCCGTAGATGACCAAAATGATCTAATCGACTGGATGAATGGGCACATAAATCGTCGAGGTAAGGTTCCACAATATTTTTGATATCGTGGAAAGAATATGAATGTAGCACCAACATTTTTTATTCCAAATGGTAGTTTCCGATAGGTGAAAGTTCCCCACGAGAAGATGAAGGTTGTCTTACGCTTATCAACGGGTAAAATTTCAATTTGGTTGTACCCTGAGAAACAATCAATGAAAGAGAAAATCACACTACCTGCGCAATTATCAATGATATGGTCGATGAAGGGCTTAGGGTAATTGTCTTTCAGACAAGCATTATTGAGGTCCCTATAATCAATGCAGACACGAATGGTCCCTTTATTTTTAGTGACTGAAACAATATTCGAAACCCATTCCGTCAAAGGAACATGATAGATGAAGATAGATTTCAATAATTTCTCAACTTCTACCTTAATAGCCATAGTATTCTTAGGATAGACTGGGCGAAGTTTCTGTCAAACAGGTTTTACACCTGGGTAAGTTTTAATCTCATGCACAATGATCGAAGGATTGATCCCTGGCATTTCTTCATAGCGCCAAGCGAAGACATCGCATAATTCTTTAAATAAAGCAGTGTAAGAAACCACTTCCTAGGGTGAACAATTAGTGCTAAGATTAATATTTTCCAAGACACCTTCCTTGATCGAAATTTCAATAACGACCGTAGAGGAAATGTTTCCCATATTCCCTTCAGAAATAGTATCTTGTGTAAGTATGGGTGATTGTGGAAAGTTGACAACATCGAGGGGAAAGATAGAGTGTATATCTTCCTGTATTTCTTTGAGAGGTGGAAGAAAAGAAGATCGATTATGGTTATCATCCCAAGGTACACCATCAATGCTAATCATTTCCATAATAGATTCATTGAACGGAAAGATTTGGGAAATGTAGTCAAAGGCAGATGTCAAGGAACTCAACCAAGATGACATCGAGTAAGTGTCGGGTGCCAAGAGATGTTGGTAAATTGAGGAAGGAGAGGCTGATTGAATATCCAATTTATGTTACACGAAAATCCCCCTGCAGACAGGTGGATTCTCTCTTGGATCCTAAATATCTAATATCAAGACAAAAAGGTGCTAACTATGGTCACTGACATCCCTTTAAACCTAGCTAAACTAATCTATAGAGAAGAGGAAGAACATGTACCTTTTTAAGATGTTTGTCCTCGCCTAGTTCCAAGTTGAGCTCTGATCCACAAGATCTTCCACATGTCCTGCCATCCAATCAAAGACCTGGAATGTCTTTGAACTATGATTAGTTTGAAACTATATCTATCCATTAAAGACAAGTTCATGTAGGCATACACAATATTGAAGGAAACATGCCAAGCACATGTATTAATGAGAACTCAATAGACATACTTACAAACCTTTGATGTAGATGTAGTAGCCTCACCAAGCTCTCCTTGTCCAACCCCTTGCTCAAATGACCCACAAACAAAATGACTATGCTTCACTGATTATCTCCCTTATGGGATCATAAGTTTGATGCCTTCAATGTATCCTCCTTTCACCATGAGGAGGCCTCATTATATAGGATTGGAGAGGCCTAACCACCTTAGAGATTCTTTAGATAGGTTGAGGATCTTCCTCCATCAGTTGTGGATCCTCCCTAAGATCCATCCTTGACCTTAGATTCAAATCAAACTAACTCCAGAGATGAGGGGGATTTTTCCCTGATTTTCCTCAACAACCCAAGATTTCCTCAAACAGCCCAGTGCTCCCCCAGAATGGGGCATAGAGTGTTGCAACACTCCCCCAAAGGAGGGAAAGGAGCGTTGGCACTCCCTAACAGTGGTATGGGAGTGCTGCCCTTCCAAAATGACTTTTAAGTGGACTTTTTCATGGTAAAATTTTTGTACTCTTTGTCATGTGATTTCTCTTTCTTAAGCTAGTCTTTGAGGGTGTCTTTGAAGTGTCCTTTGTGATGTCGTTCGAGACATGACATACGCAAGATGATAGTATGATTTTTGTGACACTTGCGATAGTTGTAATGACGACAATAGGTCATCATTGAAGTGAGTAATTTTGATGTGTAATAGGCTTTTAGATTCAGGAGATCACAAGAACTGTTCAATCAAATTTGTGCAACTCATCGACAAGTGTCATTATAAGAGCCTTATTGATTTATAACCACCAATGTATTTATTTTAAATTAAAAGGAAACTTCCTAAGTATTTTCTTTTTAGTGAAATTTTATTTCTAAGAGGCAAAAACAAAAGAATAAAAGTTCAAAATTCTAAGTGTTCTAACATAGACTCCATCTGGGGATTGTGGCTCCCTATGAGGCACGAAAGAACAGTAGACTGGGTGCCTTTATTGGGTAAATGGAGTCATTATTTCTTTTTGAAAAACACTTTATGGTTTTATTTAAGAATTAATCATACATAGAAAAATGAACTTATCCAAATCCGAAATCTTTAAAAACACAGTTCATGATTGATCTCAAATTAGGCTATTAAAAATTTCCCTTTTTTAAAATTGATTTCGGAATTGTTTAAGATAATCAAAATACTTTTCACTAAAATATCAGGCTTCGACCGACTTTGTTCACTTCAAGGTTAAGCAAATGTAACATATTTATTTAGGGAATCCCTAGCTGGTTCAGGATGCAAAAATCATTGGAAAATGAACTAGATAAAAGGGTATGATATATAGATATGTATGACAGGATTACATATATCATAGATATTTATTCACTTCCAATGATCCTATTCAGTACCTCGGTGAAGTTATCCACTTCTCCCATTTGAATTTCCTTTCACCACTTCAATTTACGAATTTCCATTTCGCTGAGATGAGGGCAATCAATGTATGAATTTCCTTTCATAATCTATTTTAGACAAGATGGGGGAAATGGAATTATGAATTTTAATTCACCATATTTCTTTTATTTTAACACTTTGAAGTCGGGGAAATCAAATTGTATGTAACATACAATAGATGATATATGTTTAAAATCTTTAAAATGAAAAAGAAGGTCTGTCCACAAATTTAAGAATACTTTGAAACTAACTTTCTTTCAATTTTCAGTACAGCTTCACCTATAGGAGAAATTGTTTTGGGAACTTTAATCATTTCAGGGATAAACCTTGAGCGATTTTGTCAGTTTAAAATCCGATATCAGAGCTAAAATTATTAGGATTAGCCTAGACATACTTTTTCAATTAAAATCAATGGAATGTAAAGATTTTCTCCTAATCTTGTTTTGAAAATATGCTTTTGAGTTTTCAGAGTCAAGGTAAGTCTCTTTATTTCTATGAAGACTAAAAGGATGACAAAGGATAAATAAGATCTGAAGTGGAAATAAATCGGGGAGAGGCAAAAATCACCATATCAAGGATTCAGAGGATTTGAATAAAAATGTCCTAATCCTACCCAAGTTTGTGTATCAAGTCCAGACTTCTTTTGAGTTTATTTATTTTTATTTATTTTTTATATCAGAGATGTATTTAGAATTTATCAACATCACACTTCAAGTTATATTTTTCTACATCTCCAATTTTTTAGATCAGATGATAACATCATTATGAGAAAACTTCCTTTGCATTTATTTCAATCAATTTTTTTTTTTTATTCGGACTATAAAGAAGACTAGGAACTCATACCTTATTTTCCTTTTGAATTTTGATCAAGGCATATTATTTATTTATCAAAATAAATTTATTTATCACCTGTGTTTAGACAAAATCAAAATGATGGAAATACGAGTGTCGAGTTTTTCTTGAGCCTCATCTCCTGTTCAACAAGATCTATTCTGCAAAAGGAATGAAATACAAAACATTAGATAATCTTGTATAATATGGATGATATATGATGAAGATTCCTTTTAGTTCAATAGTCCTCAATAATTTTTTAATATGTTCTCTGTATTACCTTGATTAGCTATCGAATGAATTTTATATTATAATGCAATTTATTTTTCTTTGTCTAAATTTATTTTTAAAATGAGGTCAATAAATCATAATTTTATTGAAAATATCTACAAGTGATTAAATGACTCAGATAATTTACAAAAGGAAACAAAAAATGGAAAATTAAAATTTCCAATTTCAATCCAATTCGATATATACAATGTAAATCTAAAAAGTAACTATTGCATGAAATTTTTTAGATAACACCAATTTATAGGTGCCTCAAGAATCTCTCCATTAAGATTTTCAAGTGAGAATGAGTTTTTTCCCTTAGCAGCTGCAATTTTGAAGGGTTTGAACCAAAGATGATGGAATTTCCCATGTTTCCCTACATATTCCTTTCTAGCTTCCCATTTTAAATCTAAATTGGCAGGAAGAATCTCTCTGTCTTTATCTTTCTTATCAAAAAGGGCTTTCATGTTATCCTGGTATTTTTGGAGCTTATCATCCACTTCTATTATGTTTTGTTGTACTTCAATGATTTGATTTATTCTTCTCGTAATATCGTTCAACTCTTCATTTGCATCCTACCAGAGCTTCATCACGGGAAGAGAGAGATTAATAGGAAAAATAACATCAGTACCATAAACTAATTGGAATGGAGACATACCTATAGATTTTTTGGTGCCAATTCTATTTGCCCATAAGGCATATTTTAAGTGTATATGCCAATATTTTTTGTTTTCTATCAAAACCTTCTTGATTATAGTCATAAAAATCTTATTAGATGATTCTTCCAACCTATTTCCTTAATGATAGTAGGCTGTAGAATGAACTAAAATAATATTGTACTTTTGACAAAAATTGATCATTGCAATAGATTTAAAATCCTGAGCATTATCAGTAACTATTTTCCTAGGACAACCAAATCTTGTTAGGACGTTTTCTTCCAAAACGTTTATCATTACTGAATCTATATCATTCCGAGTTGGAATGGCTTAAACCCATTTCGTAAAATAATCAATAGCGTTCATAATCCATCTGTGTTGAGCACTTGATTGTGTATGAATTTCTCCAATGAAGTCTAAGACCCATTGTTGGAAACTAGCTTCAACTTTTACTGGAATTAAAGATAAGGCGGGAATATTTTGCTTACCAACAAACAATTGGCATAAATTTCAAGCTTTGACCCTTGTATTTACATCGGTGAATAATATTGGCCAATAATATCCATCCCTTAAAATTTTGTAAGTTTTTTCTCTCCAGTCGTGATGTCCTCCGCATACTCCTTCATGAAACTCATCAATGACACCTTTTGTTTCAGATGCTATAAGGAAATATAAAAGGAAACCCAGAGGATCTTTCCAGTATAACTTGCCATCAATAATGCAATACTTAATTGCATGTAAATTGAAATTTCTTGTCTTAGAAGGAGTTATATCATTTGGAAATTGAAGAGTAAGGAGATATGTAACAATATCATTGTACCAAGATGAGGATGAAAAATTATCTTCAATATGAATAATAGGTGATCGATCATCAATATCCTCTATATCTAGAAGAGAATCATGAGAATCTAAGTTATTTATTCCAAGAGCTCTGAAATTTGATTCAGCTAACAACCTTGCCAGACCTTGACCTTTCACTAGTTTGGCTGGTTTAACTTCTAAATAAAACTCTTGAATGTTATCCAACCATCTACCTCTTCTTCCATCACTGTGTGGTTGAACCAAGATATCTTTAATTGCATTTTTTGGTACATAAGAAATTATTTTTGAGTGCAAGACATATGTTCGGAAATCTTTGAGACCATTCACCATCGCATAAGATTGTTTTTCAAGAATGTCATATCTTAGCTCTACATCTATGAGGATTTTTCTAAAAAAGGCTATCGACTGTTCAAATCCCTCTTCGTTTTTCTGAAGGATCACTGCTGCAACAATATGTTTAGATGCAAAGGATAATATTAAGAATTATTTTGTATAGTCAGGACTTACCAATACTGGTGCTTCTCCTACTCCTATGGCTTTCTTAACACGTTCGAAGGATTATTTTGCTTCTGCAGTCCATTTTACTTTGTTGTCCTTTTTTAGCATATCTGTAATCAATTTAATTATTTCAACACAGTTAGGAATAAATATCCTCAAAAAATTGATTTTTCCTAAAAAATATTGAATCTCTTTTCTATTTCTAGGAATATTAATCAGATCAATATCTTCGACTCTTTTAGGATCAACTTTAATTCCATGTTTCAAAACTATATGCCCTAAAAGTTTACCTTCTTGCATGGAAAAGTGTGATTTTTTTGGGTTTAGAGACAAACCTAATTTTCTGCATTTGTCAAAATTTTGTCTGAGGTGCACTGAATGTTTTGCATCAGAATTAGAAAAAATTGTCAGATTGTCCTGATAAATAACAAAAAACTTATCTCTCTCATAAACAAATGTGATATCCATTGCTCTCTGGAAAGTTTCTCCTTCATTCATTATACCAAAAGGCATTTTATCATACATAAAAGTTCCCCATGGAGTAGTAAATGCAGTATTTTCTCTATCATCTTTATGAACAACAATCTGATTGTATCCTGAGAAACCACCGATCATAGAAATAATGTTATCCCCTACCACCTTCTCTAAAACATGGTCCATTTTTGGGAGGGGGTAGTTATCTTTAAGAGAAGACCGATTTAGGTTCCTAAAATCAACACAGAGTCCTATTTCTTCATTCTTCTTCCTAACAGGGACCAAATAAGCCACCCATTCACAGTATCTAAGGGGAACAATGATTTTTGCATCTAGGAGTTTTTTAACTTCCTTTTCTATTACTGGAAGAAGGATTGGGGTTATCTGTCTAAGATTTTACCTGAAAGGCTTAATACCATGTTTTAAGGGAATCTTATGCTCAATAACAAAAGTATCATAGGTTTTTAAATATTCGTAAGACCATGAAAAAACATATTTATATTGTTTAAGTAACTCATCATATTTACTCTTTATTTGAGTCGAAAGGTATTTATATATTTTGACCATCTTGGGATTTTCTTTTGTTCCTACGTTACAATCTTCAACTTATTCAGGTTGAGGTCGCAAAGTAGACTTTAAAGGTATACCATATTGGTCAAAAAATCTTTCTAGAGGGATAATATGGCCTCTGTGAATTTGATTGTTTTTAAGTAAGAACATTCAATGATTTGCAATTTTATCTTGGAACTTTTCTGGGTTTTCTCCTTCCTGCATAATCTAGGCAGGATCATTTTGATTTTATTGATCAATGTGGGTCTCAGAAAACTCATCTACCATTTCCAGAAACTACTTGATTTTTTCATCATCTTCAAATACTTTCCAGTTTTGAACATTGTTTGGAATTGAAGGTTTATGTCTCATCTAAATATGATACTTCAACTTCAAAATAGTAGGCGGTAAAAAAGTTGCAGCAGCTTTGGATAAGGAGTCAGCTTGTTGATTATGCATTATGGGAATAGAGTGGATGTTAAAAGACCAGAATAAATTCTCTATGAGATCCCAGGAACAATTTCTATACGACCTCAATCTCAGATGCTTAGCTTGGTATTATTGTTTTATTTTTTTTACAATTAGCTCAACATCGCCATAAACTATCAAATATTTCATTTTTAGTTTTCTTGCAGCTTCTAATCCTAAAACTAAAGCTTCATATTCACACACATTATTGGTATAATTAATATCCCATTGTGATCTTTAAGAAAAATGAATGTAATACTCATCACCGAGTTCCACAAATAAAACTCTAGCTCCTAATCCTTCAAAAGATGAAGCACCATCAAAAAACATTTTCCACATCCCGTCTCTAAAATTTATATTTTTCTTTGAAGATTCTATTTTTTTATTTTCTTCTTCTATACATTCTTCAAAATCATCATATATGGATAATATGCAATTTCCTATATCTTGATCAGCAACATAGACTGGGTAATTATTAGGGTTTTTAGGCCACTTACAATATATGCTAGTTTAGTTTCTCTGTATAATCGAGTAAACTGTCCACCAAAAAGTGGAATTGTATCATACATCATGTCTAACTGGACTGATCCTCCTAGATTGGCACCCCAAGTTCTCGATAACATCATGCCATACTTAGCAGGAATGTCATCAACAACCACATCCATAAGAATACTTTTCACAGAAACATGAGCAAGATTTACAACTAAATATTTAATCATACCCAGACACTTAACCTTTCTAGAATCAAAAGAATATAAGTCTTGATAAGGTATGGTAATTTGAAGGCCCAATTTCTCCATGATAACCTTAGGAGTAAAATTATGCGAAGCTCCTGAGTCTAACATGCAATTATGTAGTAAATGATCATGCACAATCAGTGTAATATAGAAAACTGCAACATAATATTTATTATTTTATATGTGTGGTCCAAATATGATTGTAGGTTTTTCATCCTGCAAATTGATAACATCAACTTGACATTCAACATCAAAAGAAATTATTGCTTTTGTGATTTTATTTTTATAGATCATATTTCTAGAAAGTTCAACTAGAGGCATTGGAATTTTAATTTTATTTAGTTCATTTTCTAGATTGAAAGTCCCAATTGATTTTTCAATTTCCTTGGTCTAAACTTTGGCTTATTTATTTTCTCTCTTCTTAGTCTGTACTACTTTTGTTTCAAATTTCTTTTCTCGAGCAACTTGCATTTCATTTCATGGTTTTGTAAATGTCGCCTCATTCGATTTGTTTCGATATAAAATATTTTTTGGTGGAGTATTTATAGAACTTTTTTCTCTTGGCTCGAGATCATATTTATTTTGGAGCTCGGACCTTATTGAATCAACGAGACCTTTGTATGTAGAGTCTCCCAAATTGTTGATATTTTCATCATAATTAATTAATCTTTTGTTCCTCATTTTTTTATTTTCCTTTGTTGTATCTAAGGATTTATGTTAGGATTTCTCCCGAATTGGTTTCTAGCATATGAATCAGGTTTGTATTTTTCCATTTCCATCCTGGAAATTTTATTGATAAGTCTTTAATAATTTTTTCCACCTCATCCATTTTTTTCTCTGAAGAAATTTTTCCAAATTCAAAGGGCCCTGCTTGTTCTTTAAAACGTCTAGGTTCTCTTGTTCCCATCTCAACTTTATTTTCCAACTTTCTTGATGCCATCATATTGGATTCAATTTATATAGCATCATCTTACATTCCTACTAAATTAGTAGATCTTCTTTCTCTCAAAAGCAGAGCAAAATCAGAATCAAAATCTCCTACAAAAGTGACTTTTGTAGCTGGTTGAAAAGGTTTGAATTCGATTGGGATCTTGTGATAAAGTTTAATAAATATGTGAATAAACTCTAGAACTGTTTCAAATGTTTTCTTTCTCAAGGCTCCAAATTCGGTTAAGTAATATAAATGGTATTTTTTCGCACCCCATTGCATTAAGAAGGACGTTTCTAGATCATTATATGATGGTATAGATTCCACTGAAAGTCGTATGAAGGAAGTTATTACCTGCCCTTAAAAAGTTTGTACTAACGGTCTCATGTAAAAATCTTCATGCTAAATACTAAGGATATCAGTGAATTGGTCAAAAATGACTATATTCTCAGTTGCTGTCAAATCACCTTCACCCATGAATTTAGGGAGGCTCTTCATGTATTTTTTAGGTAAGTCATGTAGGATAGAAGGAAAATATAAGGGAGCATATATAGCAGTGACCTTGGAAAAGATCCTTGGGGGTTGAATTGGCATATTTTCTTGTCCACCAACCCCTCCACCTCCGACACCTCCAGCACCATCACCTCCAACACCGACCATTTAAAGTCCAGGAGACGAAATTCGAGGACTAAACAGGAAATTATAAAAAACTTTAAAATACTGATCTACTGAACTTTTGACTACTTCGAGATGGTGTGAATGAAGTTCATAAATATTATTGTAAGAATATGGAATATATAAATGAGAGGGAAAAAGAAAACTTAAAATTGATCTTTTACATTTACCAGATGTATAAATAGGAGAAGTAATAGGGGATGAATCTGAGTATAAAAAGTAATCTTTAGGGTTTTTGGAAACATAAACTTTTACTTCGAGAAGAGAAAGAATCAGTTATGTACAAATGATAGTAGGGATTGAAAAGGATTCATTATTTTCACTGGTAAAAGTATTTGTCAATGAGATACGAGTGGTTTGGATAATCTCAAATTTTACTTCAGGAATAATTCCTTCTGGAGTTTCTAATTTAACTTCAGATTTACTTGTTGATGCTTCTGCAAAATGAACTTGTTTATATTTTTCTTTAAGACTTAGTTCTTCAGCGGGAATCTTAACATTAACTTGTGTAAACCTAGGTTTGTAGATCTTACCTGCTGATGCATAAGTTTGTCTGAGATATCCCTTAGGTTTGAACAACTTTTCGAGATCTGAAACTAGCATAGTCTTCTTTTCGTCTCGGTTTTTCTTGGTATTTTTTTGACCGAATGTGAGTTTTTCCTACAATGGAGTATTCAGGTGAAATATAAAGTGAACCTTATCATGTATCCAATATTGTTTCACTGTAAAAGACCAAAACTTAACTTTGTCATTCTCCGAGGGAAGATGGAAACTTTCAAATCCATCCCCGACAACAACACCAAAAAGATGTTGTTCATGAGATTGATTCTAAGGCTCAAAGAATAATGTCAAGCATACAAGTTTTAAATGAAATTTTTTTGTAAGTGCTTTCTTCTACCTTTAGTTTTCTGAGAAATAATCTTTAAGTGAAATTTATGATAAGACAGTACAGAGGCTGTATCTCGTTATTTGAGTCATAATTTTAATTTCAAATGATGTAGAAATGATCGACAAAATTGTTAAAACAAAGCAAGGTATCAATTATAGATAAGTCTCACCTTATTTGCAGTAAAATAAAAATGCACCCTTGAAAGGATTTTTTGAATGCAACAATCCACACAAGTCATAGGTCTTGTTTTTATTCACAGGAATAACAGAGGAAAAATTGTTACTAAATGAACTTTTGATATATTATGATCATAGTAGGAATATTACTAAATTGTAAGCATTCACTCTTCAAGAGCTACAGAACGAAAATCATAAGAGATGGATACAAAGAGGAAAAAAATAACTCAAATTGAACAAAACTTAAAATCTCTCTTTGCACTTGTATTAATATTCAAAAAGTTCTCTCTTTTACATTAGGCTAGAAGCATCCTTGAATAGATCTAAAATCTATCTATTTATACGAAATTGTCTCAACTAAAAGAAGTTGGACTTTCCACAATATATGTTCTAAAGATAGAATACAATACAAATGAAAAAACAAATGAAAAAACTCAATATATTGTTGAGTTTTGATTTGATGTTCTGATGCTTCATATGTTCCTTCATTTGCTCCCAGATGCACTCTCTTTCCTCCTTTCATTGAACTCGGTACACATGTCCATCAAGGCTACCAGAAATCGCGAAGCCCCAATCTTCTCGTTCAATTCAAAGGAAAACATCCTCTTTTGTACTAGTGGCAGCGTCTCCTAGATGTTCTTTGCTTCCTGGGATGTAATTTGATACTATAAATTTGTCTTTACCAACAACTCATTATATTGAGAAAATAAATCTGATTCATCTGTTGAATGTCAGATTGAATATTTTCCTTATTTTTTTCTGAAGTTTTCCTTATTCATTTATATTTCAATCTGCCCCAGTGCCTCTGAGATATCATTTTCTTCAAATTAAAACAATTTTTTATTTACAAAAGATAATGTCTCCAGACAAGCCTCCTTTGCATCTCTGGAAAGTTTCATTCTTTATTCCATATTTGTCTCCCAAACTTTCAAGGCCATTTCACCCTTCACTTATTCATATTGTGAGAAAAGGGAGAGACTAAGGAAATTGGATTTCTTCCTCCATATGATGAATTCCTAAAACTTGGATCTAGCCACACATGCATATTTTTCTTTGACATAAATACTTTTCATAGAAATATTTATTTCTTGATAGCATTTCCGAACAGTATCCTCCTTTTGATATAGATCTTGCTGGACAGCTTCCAACTTCTTGTTGATTTCAAATGCTTGTGCTTTGAAAGTAGCGATGTCTATTATCGTATTCTCCACTAGAGATAATTTTGATTGCAGTTGTTCTATCAAATTGTCTCGTTGAGTGATCATGCCTTTGTTGGTCTGTGAACTCTGGTAAATCAGCTCAAGTTTATCTTGTAACTGCTTCATTTGATGCTGATAATTTAACTTGATTTGCTCTATGTATTGATTCACTCTGCTCCTGACAATATGTTCAGTGTTGTGTATTTCATTTTGCAATTGTTCTACCAAGAGATATTTATGTTGCAATTGTTTGGTCAAATTGTCCACTGACCATTGGTTGGCAGTGGAAAAATCCCCTAGTGAATCTGCAACCTCCTTGGAAAACTCAAGATCATCTTGGCCTTCTCCATCATACACTATTTCTTCCTTTTAGTAACTAATCCATATTTTTGTTGAGATTCTTTCTTTATAATATCTTTTCATTTCTTGTTGAAAAATAAACTTGAGGGAGGCATTTATTCATGCAAGATAGGAGTAAGATCATCTACATGAATGAGCTCTAAACTAGGAGTTCCAAAACTGGTCCCTAAATGGGCTAATGGGGAAATAGGAGAGATAATTGTTGTGGAGCTTTCTGGGCCCATTGCGCTTAGGGTGCTAGAAGAAGTAACTGGTGTTTAATGGGAAAACACTTGTCCTTGGTTCATGAAAGATTCAAACCGGGTTAAGAGTTTTTGATCATTTAGACCTAGCAATGATGCTTTTATATCTTTAAATAAACCTTTTGAACTCTTCACAACTTCTTCAGCTTTGTTTTTAGCGGAGCAACTTGGATGAGATTCTATGGATTTAGCTTCCTGTGAACATGGAATGGGACTTGAATCTCCTTGTAAGATCCTAGGAAAGATGTTTCGTCTATTCTTTTGAAAGATGAGGAAACCAACTTGTTGGTTAGGAGGCGGAGTTTGGAATCTATTTTGGACTTCTTCATAGGATCTAGCTCCCCTGAAAATCTCATCACAAGGAGACTCTTCGTGAATGTACCTTTTCATGTTGTATTGAGCCAAATGATTCTCTATAACTTTATGTTTATCATGTCTTTTGAATTCGGTTTAAACTAATTTGACATCTTCCAGGGCTGCAGCCTCGACTTTGGTATGACCAAAATATAATAATGTAAACATACCAACCTGAATAGGAAAAGTTGTCCATACCTTTTTCTGAGCCACTTTAAATTCCTTGGTGATACCTCCTGCTACTGTTTGGCATGCCACTTCTCTGCACACCATCCTGTGAGGTAAAAATTGTGGAAGGGAATGAGGGGGAATGGAACAACCGAACACTCTAATGTAGGAGAAGTTCTCCTCAATGTACCAGTCTGCAAATGTGCCTAAGTTTCCCATAATCTTCTCTGAAATACTAGGAAGTGGGTGGCCATAGATAGATATATGAATAGGTACCACCACGTTGTGACAGATTTCGTAATTGAAATCTTTGTTATTTTCTTACCATAGTTTGGAATGGTAGAAATGTATTGGCTTAGAACTAGATGGGGTCCAACTCTAGTTCATCAGGAGGAATGGGGTCATGAAGCAAATGACATCCATGTAAAATGGAGCAGGTTTCCCTTTTGATTTCAATAATTGGTACTCAACAATATCGTTATCCAGGTTGTCCAACAACATTTAATCCCAATTGAAAGTATATTGTTAGGGTCCTGACCTGCACATAGGTAGAACAATATATTCAGATGTAATAAAGTTCAATATTAATAAGGCCTTTCAATAAAATAGAATAAGGAGGATGTAAGAAGACCTAATAGAAGCTTCCACTTCTAGAAGGATCTTCCTCTAGATGCTTCTTTTTAGTATAAATAGGAGTCGAGGGTATGAGAACCCTAGCTTGGAGATTATTGTAATAGAGCTCTACTCAACTAGAGGTTGCCCCCTCGAAGAGATCCCATGAACATTGCTTTCAGATTCAAAGTGCTATTTATGTTGTCATTCTTATATCATTTTAGTGTTATTGTGGTGAATGTTTTGGTTATATTGTTGTTATTTTGCCATTACTAGCATTTTATTTATGTTCTGCATACATTTTATATCTGGTATATTACAAGTGGTATTAGAGCACTTTCCCCGGCATAAAGTGTGGGTTAATTTTTTTTTCAGGGTAGAGACGTATTCTGGCATCTTTAAGCCACAAAGATCTATCGTTACGTGCATAAACCCACAGTTGAGGGATTCATACATGCACGAAATACAAGTGGTACTTAAGAGCACATCTGTTGGCCACCCTTGTAACCCCTGTTGGTACCCCTTCGAGTGGTAGCACATCAGACAGAACCTATGTACGGATCAGCCTAAAGTACCTGAAGCCCTCTTTAGATAAATCGATCGGTCACCTGACTCCTATAGTGTCACAAAGAACAACACTCGGGAAGATACTCTTTAGTACCTAGGTAGTCGGGTAGTACGGCTAAGGGTATGGTCTATCCTCCTTAGTTAATGCCCCGAGATATTGAGCTAAGTACTACTATTGGATCCCGCACATATATCAAAGAGCTATAACACAGGGCAAACCCTTGTCTATAGAACCCTTGAATACCTAACCCTCGGGGACAGAAACATAAACAAATTAAAATAGATAAGATGTATTGCCATGCAACTCTGTTTGGGTTGCCAAGTAAATACACATTTCTTTCTGGTTAAGCATTTGGGCATTTCCTTTCTACAATATTCTTCAGACCGGAGTATAACTTCTTAAAAAAAAATAAAAAAAACAAGTCTGGAAAATTTTTCACCATTATTTCAGACCTATTCCATTGGATTCATCTCTTCTCCCTTATCACATTCATCCATATCATTTTTTTGACAAAAGATTTTTACCCCACCCACCCCTTTTCAGTTCCCCCATCCTCATGGCCCATACTCATAGCCAAGACTTGGAAGCTTGCTTCAACACCTTGCAATCTAGTCTCATTGAGACCCAACAAGAAGTGAAACAACTCAGTGCCAATGTCACCACCATCAATACAACCATGCAGTCCTCAATGGGCAAAATCAAACAAGACCTCACCACCCAGCTTGAATCAGTATTTTCGGCACTCTGCACTAAACTGCATATCCCTACAGATGACCCTTCCTCTTCCTCACCCCCACATACTGAAGGTGACCATTCCTCTCATTCCCATACTGTTACCCATGATTTTGGTCGTCGTGATGATGTATTGATGATGGTGTACTCAGGCTCTTCATAAGAACTTTCTCCTGAGAAAAGTTACTTTCTTCTCTTTCCAGAAATCTCATTTTTTAAGAAGGATCGTGGGCTGCTAGTATATTTGCCTGCGATAATGCATGATTCTCGCAGGCTTCCTTAATCCAGGGTGCGAGAAGTTTGTACTGTGTTGAACTGCTAGGGTGCGAACTCTTTCTAAAGAAAGGAAAAAGATGAATTCTCGATGCTTCTAGAAGGGAATCTTCTAGAAGGATGAGATGGCATTTGAATGGTTATCCTAGTACTGGATTCCATGATATTTTGGGATCATTCTTATCCAAATAACTAATTCATTCTCTCCTATATATTGAGTGAATTCTCATGGAAAAGGTTAAGTAAGATTCATTGGAGAATTGGTGAAAGAATTGTGTGAAGAACTAAAGCTACAACAGCTTGGAGACTCCAGCAAGTTTATCCAAAGGAGTTGATCTTCATGCAAGTGAGCAAGTGTGTGTGTCAGAGCCAAGGGCCATCGAAAGGAAGTTTGCAACATCAAGGCTCAGGTTGTAATCTTTACTTTCCATTAATACGATACAGTAGCATATCTTTTTCCCATAAAACCATTTCCATTTTATTGTATAATTCCTTGATCATATGCATAGATTGACTGTTGAATAGATTGTGCTTTCTTCACTTTGGTTGGTTTGTGTTGTCTTGGTCTTGACTACACGAGAGCACTGGAGCGAAGCGGGAGCAACAAAGACCATAGGAAGCGATAATAAGGTATGTTATTTGTTCTTGCCTCCTATTTAATTCAATGGTTAAAATCTAGGGAAAGAGTCATGTTCTGTCTTGCTTTGTTCTAGATCCAGGTGGATCTAGGGAGATCGGTTAGTGTCCGCACCTACAGATTTATCCAATAACAAAATTGGCGACTCCACTAGGGAACATCCCATTTTTTCTATGGCTTTTGATATTTTTCTGTGGCCATTTGCTCTTGTTTCATTTATCTCTTGTCATATCAATCTCTGAGTCTTCAGAATATCCTGATAGACCCTCTGGGTCCAGAGGTCTTTTTCAATTTTTCTTCATTTTCCAAAATTTTGATTATGTTCAGACATTCTCGCACTGTACTTTATTGCAGCCTATGAGAATAGGTAGATTTCGCACTTTGCCTTCAGGTTTCAGTGCGAGGTTCTTGCACCCTGCTCAAGGGTTACTTATGAGAATCAGTGATTCTCGCACTGTGTAATATTGCCTGCCTGCGAACTCAATTTTTGAAAACTTTGGATTTGAGTTTAGGCATTTTTAACTGCCCGGATCAGTTTGATTTCCTCATAAAAGTTTCTTGGACCTTTGATTGATGTTTTTCTTGTATTCGTTTGCATGCATGAACAGTTTTACAATTTCAAGGATTTTCTTGTCGTTTATGTCTTGACTTTCGTTTCTTGACTTTTCTTGGCAAAACCATTCTCTCTAACTTCAGAATCTGAGTGTGTTTGATTAGTTAAGAACTATTGATTGGTAGAAATTTGAGTTGTTTGGTCTTTTCTCATTTGCTTATTGGTTTGAAAGATCATTTTCTTTTGCATTTGAAAAGACTAAATTGGTTTGCTCTTTATTTTTGTTTTCATTGAAAGAGTGGATTGGGTGTTTATCATTGCTTGTTCATTTGGTTTTTGATTTTTTGTACTCTTGCTATCATAGTGTGGGTCCTTTTTGAAAAGTAAAAAAAAAAAAAAAAATTCTTTCAAAAAATTCTTTTCGTTTTAGAAAACATTGAAAATCAAATTATTGAGATTGTTGAAGTGTTTGAAAAAGACACAATAGAGAATTTTCATTTGATAAGTGATTGTTGTCATTTGCATTTGATAAGTGTTTGAAACAACAACTCTTAATAACACTGCGTAATCATAAAATTTATCTAGTAACTCTTTTCTAGGGCTCTTTTACACCAACATTTAGCTAGGCTAGCGCTTTGGAGTAGGAAGAGAGATACACTCTCCAAAAGCTCAAAACACACAATAGCATCTTGTGTTAGGGAGTGTTAAAATCCATTTGCAACATCCTATCCTGGGAAGCCCTTCTCACACAAGGGTCAAGCATGAGGTTGCATTGGTATTGGCAGAGTTACTCACCCTGCTTTGTTGGTATCAGTGTAGAGATTGCATGTATTACGGGGATCACTTGGAGGTATACCCACAATGATGAGTGGAAGCCTTTTGAGTTGATTTCAGACTAGATGCCCTGCCCTTTCATGTGGATCGGACTGTCGACTATTCCCCTAGGCTTTATTGTTGTTGGTGGTGACCTTAGTGGCCTATTTCTCTAGGTTCTTACCCGAGGTGACTGTGGAGGGGAAAGTCTTCACGGTTCCTGGAATTGACGTTGACCAAACTCACTTGGGCTCCTTGGAGGGTATACCCACAATTATGTGTGGGAGCTTGCACCAGGATGTAACTCCATTTAGCAGGTCATCAACGTAACTTTTCCACCCTAGCCCCTCCCCTTCTCGTCTGGTTGTTGCGACGTTGGATTTCATCACCAACTAGTGGCTTCGAAATTAGAAGGTCTTGTTTGTTTGGTGATTGCTTCCTAGATTTTGTTTACTAGCGCGTGTTGTTTGTTTCTCAAAGTTGACCATAGGATTTTCTTCGCAAAGTTTGTTACTCGTTTACAATAGCTCCCCCACGTCATTCATGTAGAATGTAGGGATTATCTCCAGAGCATCTGGACGGTTCTCAACCCTTGCCTATAGGTACACCTGAGGGCTCTCCTCGACAAAGTGAAGCCACAGTCGTCACCAAACCACAAGTGGAACAAATCAACTCTCTATAACCTTTCCGAATTACCAATACTCGAGAGGACTTTCGAATTCACCCTGGTTCTGAGCGACCATTTATGCGATTGAATTCTTTCGGAGAATTAGTTGTTACATCTTCTGGATCACCCGTTCGACCTTTTCCCGGCATAGAAGGCCAAGATCCTTTTTGGTCTACAGGTGTTTTCCGAAGGGACCTTTTTGGTCCTGGTTCGCCTGTGGTCTCAAAAATCAACCCTCCGGTGTTTTCTGAGACAGAGACTGTACCATTGACTACCACTTATCACTTTACTATCCCTGTCGAAATGGCCCATCTCACGAATACTACGAATGTCCCAACCGGGTTCACTGCGGCTGGTCTTGCTCCTATAAACATGTAGTGAACGCCCAATGTCACTCTGACACTACCACCCAGATACCATGCGTTGAATGCTTCCATTCCAACACCTCCGCAAACCCCATCCAGTTCTCCAGGTGGTCCTTCTTTTCCTGGGCACCCTATTCCCAGTTTTATTCTGACACTCCCTCAATTTCCTTCTAGAAGACCTTTCTTATCTTCCACTGGCAATCCTAATCCTAGTGGCACTATCCCATCCATTACACCAAAATTGTAGATTCATGTTGGTGGACAAGGTGGTATGATTCAACCTCCTCTTACCGGACACATTCCAATTACCACACAACCTTCGATTGGGACACCACTTCTGGTTGAAACACCACCTATGATAGGGGGACCAACCCCACCTTTTGGACAAAATATACCTCCCTCTTTGGTCCAGTATTGGAATCAGATGATACAAAATCCTCCTCAAATGACTGGGGGGCAACAGTTGCCTGTCCCTACTATAAATCAACCATATCCAGGTATACCCAATCCTATTTTGGGTCTGAATGCTCAAAATCATGTCCCCACTCAAGGTTACAATCCCTGGAGCTACTATCCTCTCCAACCACCACCGAATCTGCCTGGGTCTTCCCATTATGTGCAGACTGCTTATGGTCCTACTGGTTTGCCGACATGGCTTCCACCCCAAATTCACCAGTACCCGCAGGTGAATCGACAGTTACCTTTTCTTGCTACTTTGGATTTGCTGGATTTGTCAAGGATTTTAAATGATCCTATTCGTCACTCTCCCCAATGGCCTATTATTCCAGCCAAGCTTCCATCGGACATTCCTAAATTCGATGGCAAAGTGGGAGAGGACCCAAACAATCACGTTATGACTTTTCACCTATGGTGTTCATCCAACTCATTGATGGATGAATCTATTCGTTTACGTCTTTTTCAACGAATCCTTACCGGTTCTGCTACGAAGTGGTATATTGAATTGCCACGAGGTTTCTTCTCTGATTTCAACACCCTAGCTATGGCTTTCCTTACGCATTGCCAGTTATCGATTTGTTATGATACCGGGATTGAGATTTTGACTTCCTTCAAACAGACTAAAGGCACTCATATATATGATCATATCCATAAGTGACAAAGGAGACGACGTCTCATTAAACTTGAGCTTCTTGATCAGTTACTGGCAGAATGGTTTACAAAATCATTTGTGAACGAAATTGGTAAGGACATTGCCATGGGTGGCATTGTCATGGAAGAGCAGGCTATAAGTCATGCTCAATATGTTGATCTCGTTTATTCGTAAATGGGGACCCTTTATGATTTATTACCTGATTTACCTCGTCCTAATACTTCCAGTACTTCAACTACTTCCGCTGCCTCGCATGCAGCTGATGGTGTGATTGGTATTGCCCAAACCCAATCACATTCTGTTTCAAGCACAACCCCTAAATTTGCTTCTTCTAATGTTCAAAATGATCCATCTCCTGCCACTCCCATCGACAAAACTTCTGAGGGAAATGCAGTCCAATCTACCCCAGCCGGTAAAAACAAATCTAAAAAGGGGAGAGGCAAGAATAAGGAGGGAAAAAATAATTCTCAAACAGAGCAACCCAAAACTACCCCTGTTGACGATCAGGATAAGCGTAAACCCTGATACCCTTTCCTTATCTGTGGTGGCAATCATTACACGAAGGATTGTCCATGACATGCCGAGGTCACTAAGTTCCTTCAAGGAGCTCCAAAACCACCTACACTGGTAGTCTTGTCCCAACCCTTCCCATCTCAACAACAGGCTCAGTAGGTCATTCATGACCAACCCTCCTCTTCTACGACATCATATGTTTTGATGTGTACTGGTGATTCTAAACAGAACAACGTTGCACTCACTACTCGAGCCAAAGATTATTCTCCATCTAAGGAGAAGGTTGATGATTTACCTCCTTCGTTGGTCCAACCTTCTCCCACGACTCCACCTACTAACAGTCCTCTTCATCTTGAACGACCAAGCCTTGATACAGTTCTGCGACCACCCCCAAAAGGTGTCATTAGGAAATCGGCTTTCAATCCTCATGCTTGTGCGACCCAGAACTACAGTATTGTTGAATATCTGGCCCAGGAACCTTCAGCGATGTCAGCCCTTGAAGTCCTTCTTTCTTTCCCTGCACAATGGAAGGCACTATTGAAAGCTATAGGTGGAATTGACTCGATAGATACGAATTTGATAGTCTTTGACTTGGAAGATCACATTCCAAGGTTACCCCCCCAACTTGTGTTCTAGATACAAGTGGTTGTCTCTGACAAAAACATTTTTCGAACCGTTATTGACAAGGGTGCCTCGACATGTGTTGTGTCTCTTCCTTGTTGGAAAGCCATTGGCTCTCCTCCTTTGAATGAATCCCAGAACACTCTTAAAGCCTTCAATGGCTCAGGTTTTAAGCCCTACGGTGTTCTTCCTTTGTTTCCCATCACGTTAGAAGGTAAAACAGTCCAAGTCGAAGTGGAAGTCTTTGACGCTCCCCTTGATTATAATATTTTACTTGGCCGTAGCTGGATCGATTCCATGCGCACCGTTGTGTCAACACTTTTCCGTGTAGTACGTTTCCCTCATCAAGAAAAGGTTGTTACCATTGACCAGCTTTCCTTCTTCAATTCTGATACCCGTACTGGCAACGTGTCGTTTATTGCTAAAACTCCACCAGGTTATGAGAATGTCAGTGTAGGCCTTTTAAAGGACTCCTCGTTAATGGGTACTTTTCCCATTCCACCGCCCGATGTTCCATGCTCGTCAGTTGCTTCTATCAACATGATCTCCACCGTGCCTCACAAATTTCCTGTGTCACAGGACCCTTGGATTGTCCCTGACCCTAGAGATCATATTCGTTTCAGCGACGCAATGTCGTTAAGTCCGGTTGAATCTACCTATCAGGCCATTCAATCGGCAACACCTTCTACCCTCTCTCTTGATGAGTTGTCTCCCGATCCTTTTTTTGTTATTTTTCCCAATGACGAGATGATCATGTCCGTCATGGAGGACACCCCTTGGGATGATGGGCATCATCGTTCCATACTTTTTCTGGAGCAACATACTCTTGAGAGCTACCAACGGATTTCGACTCCGTCGACCGTTGTTGTCATCTCGACGGTTCCCTTGACTACACATGATGTGTTTGCTGAAGGGAACTTAAGAAATATCTTGCCCACGATTCCCATTGACATATCCATTAAACCTGGGATTGTTGAAAATGTCCATATTGGAGCTTCGTGTTCCCTTAACGAAATAGTCACCTATACGTCTCTATTCAAATAATTTCGTGACATCTTCGCCTGGAGATATGAAGAGATGCCAGGTATCGACCCTACAATTGTTGTACATGAGATAAAGACATACCCCGAAGCTAAACCTGTCCGGAAACGCCTTCGTCCAGTTCACCCACGTAAAGCGGCTGCTATAAAGCTCGAAGTCGAGAAACTTCTGAAAGACGGCTTTATTTATCTGGTGGCTCTTACAGACTAGGTTTCCAATCCTATCCCAATTGACAAGAAAAGAGGCACTATTCGTGTATGTGTTGATTATAGGGATATTAACAAAGCTTGTCCCAAAGACAACTTTCCTACCCCTTTCGTTGATCAGATTGTCGATGACTGTGCCGAAAGTGAAATCTTCTCTTTCATGAATGGTTTCTCCGGCTATAATCAAATTAACATTGCTCCCGATGATCAACATAAGACTTCCTTTATTTGTCCTTGGGGTACTTTTGCCTATCGGAAACTAACTTTCGGTCTCAAGAACGCTGGCGCAATGTTTCAACGTGCTATGTCTTATGATTTTCATGATATCAAGCACATCGTTCAACCCTATTTGGATGATTTACTAGCTCATTCCATGCGCAGAGTCGATCACCCTACCCACCTCCGAGCCATTTTTGTTCGTTGTCGATTTTATCGTATACATTTAAATCCTCATTAGTGCATTTTTTGCGTATAATCCGGCCATCTTCTAGGTTTTATCGTTTCGCGTAAAGGGATCCGGGTGGATCCTATTAAGGTTGAGGCAATTCTTAATCTCCCTCCTCCTTCTACACTTCGCCAGTTGCAAAGTTTTCAGGGGAAAGCAAACTTTCTTTGTCATTTTATCCCAAATTATGTCGAGATCACTCATGGATTTACGTGGCTATTAAATAAGAATTCAGAGTTCATCTGGGATACCATTGCTAACAATGATTTTGAAGTTTTGAAGTTGTCTCTAACGCGAGCTCCACTTATCTTTTCCCCAGATTACAGCCGTGATTATTTCCTTTACCTTGTTGCCTCGGATTACACCATTGGCATGGTTCTCATCCAAGAGGATGATGCTCATGATGAACATGTTATTTACTACTTGAGTCGAACTCTCACACCGACTGGAATCAAGTATCAACATGTCGAGAAACTGGCCTTGGCTGCCGTCTAAGCCATCCAACGCTTCCAGCACTATATCCTCTCACGTAAGACTATGGTGGTTTCTCATTGCAACCCTATGCAACATATTTTGACACGTCAATTGCTTGGGGGCAAGTACTCCAAATGGATTGTGATACTCCAGGAGTTTGACCTGGAATTCGACCACGCCAAGTCCAAGAAATCCTTAGTTTTTGCTGAGTTGATATGCGATTTTCCTCACTCTGCAACGGAAAATGTAGCAGTTGATTCATTACCTGATGAATCTCTTTTTCTTATTATCACTGATGATATTTGGTATGGGGATATCATTATATATCTCCAAACCCAAACTTTCTGGCCTACTTTGTCTAGTACTGAATGACGTCGCATACGCTATCAAGCTCGTCAATACATTATCCTTGGGGATACTCTTTATCGTCGGGGGATTGACTTTGTTTTTCAACATTGTCTAATGTTCGATGAAGCCGAGAAAGATCTGAATGACTGCCAGTCCGGAGCATGTGGTGGTCATATGTCTGGGTATGCTACTACCCAGAAGATCTTACACACAGGGTATTTTTGGCCTTCTTTGTTTAACGACTGCATTACTGTCGTTCAGAAATGCCATGCCTGCCAAACCTACAACTAGAAAATTCGGTCACATCCTGCTCCTCTTCATCCTGTGGTCTCACTTGGTCCCTTTGTGAAATGGGGCATCGATTTCATGACATGTCACCCTTACTCGGCCGAGGGGAATGGTTACATTATTGTAGTCATTGATTACTTTACGAAATGGGCCGAGGCGATGTCGACATTTGACAACACTGGAAAGACCACAACCTTATTTCTTTTTAACCACGTCATAGCTCGTTTTGGTGTTCCCCAAGCTATCGTCACTGATCACGGTAGCCACTTTAGGAATTTTATGATGTCCAAACTTATTGAAAATTTGGGTCTTCACCATGATAACTCAACACCCTATTATCCACAAGCCAATGGCCAGGTTGAAGCAATCAACAAAGTTCTCATAACTATGCTACGACCAATGATAGGGATTCATAAAACAAGTTGGCACACAATGTTGTTTTTGGCATTGTGGGCGTACCGGACATCCGTCAAGTCCGCTACTAGGTTTACACCTTTTCGGTTAGTCTATGGTGTGGAAGCCATTCTCCCTATCGAATGCGAGATACCTTCTTCGAAACTAGCTATTGAACTCCTACCCAACACTTCTGCCAAAGAAGAACATCTATTGTATCTTATGCGATTAGACGAAACTCAACGTGATGCCACCCTAGTCATAGAAGCTCAGAAAAAGCATGTCAAGGCCCAATATGACAAGCATGTCAAGCCTCGCATTTTTTCCGAAGGTGATCTTGTTCTTCTCTATGAACAAGATCGAGATATGTTAGGAGCTGGGAAATTCGAACCCATGTGGCGAGGTCTTTTCCGAAGGTGATCTTGTTCTTCTCTATGAACAAGATCGAGATATGTTAGGAGCTGGGAAATTCGAACCCATGTGGCGAGGTCCTTATGTCGTTCGACGAGTTTTGGAAAAAGGAGCGTATGAGTTGGTAGATTATGATGGTATCCCTTTGAGTGAACCCATGAATGGGTTGTACTTGAAGAAGTACTATGCATAAACTCATCTGTGTACAAGTACTTGTATTTTTAATGTATCATACGTTTTGTGTGTTACTATAGTTTTCTTTTGTCGTTATCTGGTCTCTGCCCTTATGTGACGTTGTGTTTGATTTCCAGATGTTGGAGTTTTCGCTACCCTATATTGGCTTCGTTGATGGTGCTAGCCGTAGTACTCGGAACCTTGCTTCCGCTGCGTGGGAAATTTATGCCCCTACAAACAAACTTGTCTCTTTACAAGGTGTGTGTCTCAGCCATGCGACCAACAACATTGCAGAGTATAGCACCGTCATTGAATTATTGGTTGATGCTATCTCGCTCAAAATTCATCATTTGGTTGTGTGTCTCGATTCACAGATTATAGTACTACAGTTAAGTAATGTTTATACTATCTGAAGTCCTACTTTGTTACGGGTGTATTTGCGAGTTCGCCTCTTGGAGCGTTATTTTGATTACATTGAATATCAACATATTCCTAGATGTCTAAATACATTAACAGATGCATTGGCTAATTATGTATTTGACAGACATTTGAATCATTTATAAATCAATCACATCAATATTCACACAATATAAAGTAAACCGGTAGAAGCCGTCTGTATATATAACAATCAAAAGAGTTTTTTACAAAAAGTTTGTCCGAAGACCAAAATGTCAAAAACTGAATCTTATAGCTTCTACAAAATGACGTCATGGATGGCGTTCACGGTAACACACGACTGCCCTAACAACTCTACAGAGTATTCGACTCATAGATGCTGATACTCCTACAATATGACGTTGGTCACGTCGTGGAACCTCTTCCAGAGGCATGTCTGGAATGTCTGCAGTCAGGCCCTCTAGATTCTGTTCCACCACTTGATAATCCTCAACATACTGTGGTGTTTTTTCTACCTCTCCTCGCCATTGAATGGGAGAAGTACCAGGAGGTCGGTACGGTCCAACATCTGTGTTATCAACAAACGATTTTGTATTAGTCTTTGGATGAACATATAAAACAAAAAAATTTGAATATGATAAAAATTCACAAAAAATTTAAAAAGAGAAAAATGTGTGTACTTATTACCAAGGTCATCCCACTGAGTGTCCTCTGGCATTCCTAAGTCCGTATCTCCTCGAAAATCCAACTCATCATAAGCGTAGTCATCAACCATCAACATCTGGGTTTGAAGCTAGTCAAAGAAAGTATCATCGTACTTGATGATCAGTCCTGCTACGTGTCGGGCCATGAGCCGACAGCATCTCAGCATCCTTGGATCCCTGAGACCCGGTATATTCCGCTCAACCCGCAGTCTCAGTACGGGAACCCTCTCAAGGAAGAAGGACACCAACAAAGATCCATACCCAAATTGCTTCAGGTTACTGCGTCTGCATTTAGTCAATTGCTTTTTTATACTATGAAGCACAGCATCTGCCCAATTGAACACTCAAGGATTAGTACACTCAATAGCATACTGGAAGTAACTCTGTAACGCCATGTGAGGAGAAGAACTCCCAGCCATCCGAGCTATAGTGAAAAGGATAGTACGGAGGGTCAAGTCTCGTACCCCCCAGATAGCTACTTTTCCTTTCTTTCTCTCAGCCTCGGGAACAGAGTGTATACGTAAATACTCACTCATCTGTAGCCCACCACCTATGCTACCAGTCAAGATAACATAGTACCCGTGCCAGGACAATCCAGTCAAAAAGTAAATTTCCTCAATGTCTAAGGACAGTGTGTGGGCCCCCACATGAAATACCTGTTGATCAGGGTCCCACATACACACCAGGTACTCTAATAGTCTGACTTGGGCCCTCATGCTCGGGATGCGAAAGTATTTCAAGAGCCCACGGTCTCTCAAAGAAGCTATAGTAGGGGGATGATTTTCGGCCATTGCATTGTCTTCTTCATGTTCTCTTTCACGCCATTCAAGCACCATGTTGATGGCCAATTATCTACATAAGAGACACAACAAGAAGATTAGCAACTATTTTCATGAATCCATTCTTTTTCATTGGCTAAATTTAAAAAAAAAAATTGAGCTTTGTGGTTCTCACAGGTTCCCTGTGTGCACAGTGCGAGAACCTCATAGGTGGCCTTAGGCGCACCTGCGAGAACGCCTCATTCTAGCAGGCCCCGTATAGCCTGCCTGCGAGAATGGCAGCGCGCATGTAGGGCTTGGAAAATCAACTTAAAAATGAAAATTTAACCAATGAAATTACAAAATTAAACCATGAAAGTGTTAAGGACGAAGAGCTTACCTAACTATCACAGATGGCTCGCTGAATGGTCTCTCGTAGCTCATGCAATCTGACGCCGAACTTGGAGGGTAAAAGAGGGGTTTTTTGAGCTCAATAGTGGAAATGTAAAAATGATGTGGTAAAAAGAGTATTTACTCCTTTTATTTACTTTTACTATGTCATTTGGTTTTTTATGCTTATTTATATATTAAACCCTAATCCCTAATGTCATGTTGAGTGTAACTCTTGTAGGCGTGATGAATTTGATGATCAAATATCGGGATATGGACATAGTTTTTCTTTTTCCATCGTGTGTTTTGATTGTTTTTTATGGTTTTTACATAAAACCTCGAGCGTCGTTTTTGTCTGTTCTTGCGCTCGTAAATACATGAGAACGTGATCGAGCATACTTTTATCACTTTTTCGGGCTCAATAAGGTTATACAAAAAAGAAA
The DNA here is from genome assembly GCA_032191745.1 of Picea mariana. Classification (NCBI taxonomy): domain Eukaryota; kingdom Viridiplantae; phylum Streptophyta; class Pinopsida; order Pinales; family Pinaceae; genus Picea; species Picea mariana. Next base: position 245,971 of record JASDQU010103337.1, on the reverse strand, counting down.
CCCCCTGGAGTCCTCTTTAAGCTCTTTTCAGACTCTCTAAACATGAAAAGATCGTCGAGTGACCTTGCTATTTTCACGCTTGATAAAGTATTTGAAGTAAGCATCTGGTGAGCGATAATTTATCTCTTTTTTAGTCTCGTCTAGACTATTTTACGAAAAAGGAACTAAGAGAGTTATCTTTTAAGTGTTTTTCCAAACTCTATAATTATGAAAAACCTTCGAGTTTTCTAGCTCTGGACTCATTAAACAAACATTGCCAGACCCGTGATGGGACCGAACCACTCCTTCTTAGGGTTCGTTAAAAATACTCCGAGGGACTCGTCCGAAGGATGAGCTTACATCAACAAGCATATGTTATCCTCCTAAATCTTGCGTAAAAATAAAGAGGTACTCACCAGAAATGGTGGGGGAAAATTTGGGAAAGGGATATGTTTTCATCTTCGTATTAATTGGCAGTAAGTGTCGCTCTTGAACATGACACCCCCTATTCATCATTTGAAGCCGGTTTGGGAAATCCATTTGTCTCTCATTTGATTTGCTACAAGGTCATTCCTTGTGTCGTCTTTTAGTCAATGCTGCCAAATCATTGGTCGTGTCGTTCATATGTTCAAGAGAAGTCCATCTGAAACCTATATTGAGTCAGCCATCTGCAGTTGTCCATTCTTTATGTGTTGGCCTTCCCTGTGTCCGGTCTAATTTGCAAAATACTTTGTTTCACCTTCAAAATCTATTACTCATTTCATGTCATTGATGGGGGATACATCAAGGCCCTCCTGTGACGAGTTTTGTTCCGTCGACTTCAGCTCATTATCCAGAATCAAGACTTAGAAATTATTTGGTACCTTGGAGCTTGCATGCCTCAATGACAGGTTTCCTCACTTTCAACAGTGGGTTTTCATCATTGACCCTTGATCAAAAGATTCCATTGGATGTTCGACTTCAAATCATTCATTCACACTCGATGGATTGTACTATGGTACCTTGGGAGTCATTTACATCAATGGTGATTTCCCTCGCACTTGTTAAAGGTTTCATCAATGACCGGTAATCAAGTGGTTTCTACCATATTCGACTTCAACACATGTAATCACATGGTTAGATTCGTACTTTGGGCGACGAGATTGAAGACCCTGGATATCATATTTGTGATCTAGGTTGTGATGGAGTATGTATATTTTGTGACACATAGATCCACTGTGTATGTCTCGTGGCTATGTCGTCTTGATTTAAAATTTCTCGCATAGATCCACAATGTATGTCTCGTGGCTATGTCGTCTTGATTTAAAATTTCTCGCATAGATCCACAGTGTATTTCGGTGGCTATGCTATATTTTGACGGCATGGATCCACAGTGTATGATTGGTGGCCATGACCCATGTCTATATTGTCATCAGTCTATGATCTGAGTATGGGAATGCCTACCTTAGAATTGGTATATATGATATTCTTCCGTTTCTTGGTTGTTCGTAGGTTTCCGATTAGGTGTGCTCCTAGTTCCCGACACAGACATGCAACTTACAAAGTATTTCAGCTATCACTGGTTCTAACCTCATAATTTGGGGGGAATTCTGTTACCCATGATTTTGGTCGTCATGATGATGTATTGATGATGGTGTACTCAGTCTCTTCATAAGAACTTTCTCCTAAGAAAAGTTACTTTCTTCTCTTTCCAGAAATCTCATTTTTTAAGAAGGATCGCAGGCTACTAGTATATTTGCCTGCAAGAATGCCTGATTCTTGTAGGCTGCCTTAAGCTAGGGTGCGAGAAGTTTGCATTGTCTTGAACTGCTAGGGTGTGAACTCTTTCTAAAGCAAGGAAAAAGATGAATTCTCGATGCTTCTAGAAGGGAATCTTCTAGAAGGATGAGATGCCATTCGAATGGTTATCCTAGTACTGGATTCCATGATATTTTGGGATCATTCTTATCCAAGTAACTAATTCATTCTCTCCTATATATTGAGTGAATTCTCATGGAAAAGGTTAAGCAAGAATCATTGGAGAATTGGTGAAAGAATTGTGTGAAGAACTGAAGCTACAACAACTTGGAGACTCCAACAAGTTTATCCAAAGGAGTTGATCTTCATGCAAGTGAGAAAGTGTGTGTGTCAGAGCCAAGGGCCATCGAAAGGAAGTTTGCAACATCAAGGCTCGAGTTTTAATCTTTACTTTCCATTAATACGATACAGTAGCATATATTTTTCCCATAAAGCTATTTCCATTTTATTGTATAATTCCTTGATCATATACATAGATTGACTGTTGAATAGATTGTGCTTTCTTCACTTTGGTTGGTTTGTGTTGTCTTGGTCTTGACTGCACGAGAGCACTGGAGCAAAGCAAGAGAAACAAAGACCATAGGAAGCGATAATAAGGTATGTTATTTGTTCTCGCCTCCTATTTAATTCAATGGTTAAAATCTAGGGAAAGAGTCATGTTCTGTCTTGCTTTGTTCTAGATCCAGGTGGATCTAGGGAGATCGTTTAATGTTTTCACCTACAGATTTATCCAATAACAAATACCTTGCAAAACCATCACTTTCAACGTGACCTACGCCTTCCACGGGTGGATGTGACCAAATTTGATGGCTCGGACCCCACTGGTTGGGTAACCCAAATGGAACATCACTTCTCTTTATACAGCATTATAGATGACTTGGCCAAACTCTGGTATTGTGGTCTCCATCTAGATCAAGAACATTGGCAATGGTGGAAATGGAGAAAAAATTCTCGTCAAGGGTATATTGCTTGGACACAATTTGTGGTAGAGCTTTATGAACGCTTTGACACTGACACCAACCATTTGGGTCATTTGAAAAAGCTGAAACAAATAGGAATAGTGGAAGACTTTATAGCTACCTTTTAGAACCTGGCTTTTAGAACAGAGGGCATGTCTGATGCCTTTTTCTAAGAGTGTTTTATCAGTGGCATCAAGGATGAAATTTGGACCCATGTCCCCATGGCTCCGCCTGAGAGTTGGGTGGAGGATACCAAAAGAGCTAAAGAAGCACAACAGGTTGTATCTTCTCAAAATTGCAAACCCTCCTTCATCCCTCACCCTAAGCCAGTAAATCCCACTACTCCCTTGGCTCCACTAAAGATCCAAAAATTGACTTGGGCTGAAATGGCTGAATGCCAACTCAAAGGCCTTTGTTATAGCTGTGATAAAAAATATTTCCTGGGCCACAAGTGTAAAGAAAAAAATAGTTTTATGGCCATCTCTGAGGAGATTTCAGAAGAAGATGAAGAAACTCCCTCTATGTCTGAATCACCTGAATCCAATGACATAACCCCTCCCTCATACCCTCCCTGAGTAGAACCAGTCATTTCCCTCAATGCTCTCCCTAGCTTCTCCTCTCCCCAAACCCTCAAGCTAATCGGTTACATCAAGCATTGGAAGGTCATCATTCTGGTTGATAGTGGCAACACCCATAATTTTATTCATCGCTGCATTGCCCAAGAAACTTATTACTACATCCATGTCATCAATAATTTCCAAATCATGATTGCTAATGGTGGTTCCATGAAATGTGGAGGGTGTTGTGAAAATGTGCGTCTCCAAATTGGTGACTACCACCTGAAATCCCATATGTTTGCTATCGACATGGGAGGTTGTGACATTGTGCTGGGTGTAGATTGGATAAGGACTTTGGGTCCCATTCTCATGGATTTTAAAGACTTAACCATGCAATTCAACCAGGAGGGCCACCAATATAAGTTTCAAGGAATCACCACCGGTTCACCTGAGATCATTAGTTCCCATCGCATGGAAAAGCTACTCAAAAAGGATCATTCTAGTGTTATCGCCCAACTCCATGCCATAGAAGCAATAGAGACACCCTCCATACCACAAGACCTCCAAGCCATCCTTTCTAAACATCAATTGGTCTTTTCCACTCCCCAAGGCCTCCCTCCTTCCCATGGTGTTCATGATCATTCCATTCCCCTTGTAGTAGGAAGTCTTCCTCCCAATATCCGTCTGTATCGTCACCCCTTTTCCCAAAAAAATGAAATTGAGAAAATGGTCTAGGAACTCCTTAATGCAGATGTTATCTGCCCTAGTATGAGCCCCTATTCATCTCCTATGGTCATGGTTCTAAAGAAAGAAGGTTCTTGGAAAATGTGTTCTGACTTCCGTGCCCTCAACAAACTTACCATCAAAGACAAATTCCCCATTCTTGTCATTGATGATCTCCTATATGAATTGAGTGGGGCCCAATTCTTCACTAAATTGGATATTCATTCGGGCTACCACCATATACGTATGAAAGAGGCAGATATTCCCAAGACTGCCTTTAGAACTCATGAGGGCCACTATGATTTTTTGGTCATGCCCTTTGGCTTGTGTAATGCCCCCTCCACCTTCCAAAGCCTCATGAATCATGTCTTCCGTCATTTTCTCCGCCATTTTATCTTAGTTTTCTTTGATTATATCATCATCTATAGCAAAACCTGGATAGGCCATCTTGCTCATGTGGATCGATTTCTCCATCTGCTCTCTCAACACCAACTTTTCCTGAAACAGTCTAAATGTGATTTTGGCACCTCAGAAGTAGAATACTTGGGTCATTTGGTTGGCAAAGATGGCATCAGGGTGGATCCTAAAAAGATTGAAGCTATGTAAGACCAGCCTCACCCAAAGACTCTTAAGAGCTTGTGTGGATTTCTAGGCTTAACAGGGTATTATCACAAGTTTGTTAATAATTATGGGAAGATTGTAGCACCTCTCACTGCTCTCCTCAAAAATAACTCTTTCACTTGGACTCTAGCCACTGCTAAAGCTTTTCAAACCTTGAATATGGTCATGTGCACCACTCCAGTCCTCGCCCTTCCCAATTTCACAAAGACCTTTGTGTTGGAATGTGATGCCTCATGGAAAGGAATTAGTTTTGTCCTTATGCAAGAGGGTCGACCTTTGGCCTTTACCAGCAAGCAACTATCTGAAAGAAATCTGGGCAAATCCATCTATGAAAAGGAAATGTTGGCTATTCTACATGTTGTGGATCTGTGAAGTCCTTATCTATTGGGGCAACGGTTCCAAATTAAGATAAACCATCAAAGTCTCAAGTATTTTCTAGAGCAATGCATTTCCTCGCCAGAACAACAAAAATGGGTGACTAAACTCTTTGGAGATGATTATGAGATCATTTATAAGAAAAGAAAAGACAATGTGGTTGTGGATGCACTTTTCCAAAAATATGAAGATGAAGGATCCCTTTTTTCTCTTTCATTCATTGTACTAGATTGGCTCCAAGCTGTTCGCCAGGAATGGCTACAAGATCCCAAAAGTTCGCAGTTGATCCAGCAATTGCAGTCCAATGCTTCGGCTTACCCAGGGTACTCTTGGATCCATGAGGAACTTCGATACAAATTCCACTTGTATTTAAGTAAACAATCAAAGCTTAAATCCACGGTACTTTCTGAGCTTCATGCTACACCCACAGCAGGGCACTCCGGGTTCACCAAAACCTATGACAGGGTCAAACGTTCCTTTTTCTGGGATGGTATGAAACAAGACATTAATAATTTTGTAGCTGAATGTGATGTGTGTTAACACAACAAGAGAGAAACAGTCAAATCGTCGGGNACAAATTCCACTTGTATTTAAGTAAACAATCAAAGCTTAAATCCATGGTACTTTCTGAGCTTCATGCTACACCCACAGCAGGGCACTCCGGGTTCACCAAAACCTATGACAGGGTCAAACGTTCCTTTTTCTGGGATGGTATGAAACAAGACATTAATAATTTTGTAGCTGAATGTGATGTGTGTTAACACAACAAGAGAGAAACAGTCAAATCGTCGGGCACACTACAACCGCTCCCGATTCCACCTGCTATTTGGAAGGATATCTCTATCGATTTTATTACCGGTTTACCCAAATCAGGAAATAAATCCATCATCATGGTGGTTGTTGATTGCCTTTCCAAGTATGCTCATTTTTGCACCCTTCAACACCCATTTACAACATCCACGGTGGCTCAAATATTCATGGATCGGGTCTTCAAGATTCATGGCATGCCGCACTCTATTGTTTATGATCGTGACCCAAATTTCACAAGCAATTTTTGATAAGAACTGTTCAAGATACAAGGAACATAGTTGCATCTCAGCACAGCTTAGCATCCCTAGACTAATGGCCAAATGAAAGTTGTCAACAAGTGTTTGGAAACATATTTGAGGTGTTTTGCCTTAGAAAAGAAAAGTCATTGGGCTCAATGGTTACCCCTAGCTGAATGGTGGTACAACACTTCATACCATACAACTACACACATGACTCCTTTTGAAGCAGTATATGGACAGAAACCACCTTCAATTCTCTCATATTTATCGGGTGCCTCAAAGGTCCAGGCGGTTGACCTAACACTTACAGCTTGAGAGGCCATTCTCTGTACCCTTAAATAGAATTTGGTCATGGCACATAATCGGATGAAGAAACAAGAAGATCAAGGTCACTCTGAATGTCAATTTGCAGAAGGGGATCAGGTGTTTCTTTGACTACAACCTTACAAGCAAAATTCCCTCAAGGCTGATCATTGTCAAAAGCTAGGGCCCAAATTTTATGGTCCTTATATCATGCTCAAGCGTGTGGGACAAGTCACCTATCAGTTAGCTTTTCCCAACCATTCGAAGCTACATCCTGTTTTTCATGTTTCATGCTTAAAGAAGGTGATTGGAGCTAAGTTCCAAATTCAAACCATCCTTCTAGAGTTAGCTGAAGAAGGATCCAGTTGGCTACAACCAGAAGCAGTTTTGGACTAGCGTGAGTGTTGCCTACATCAGAGAACCATCAAGGAAATTCTAGTCGAGTGGAAAGATACAACTCCAGCAGACACCACTTAGGAACCAGCTACCATTCTGTAGAAATTTCCTCATCTCAAGCCTTGAGGACAAGGCTGTTTTTAAGGGGGCAGACATGTTAGGGTCCTAACCCACACATAGGTAGAAAAATATATTTGGATGTAATAAAGGTCAATATTAATAAGGCCTTCCAATAAAATATAATAAGGCAGATGTAAGAAGACCTAATAGAAGCTTTTGCTTCTAGAAGGATCTTCCTCTAGATGCTTCTTTTTAGTATAAATAGGAGTCAAGGGTATGAGAACCCTAGCTTGGAGATTATTGTAGAGCTCTGCTCAACTGGAGGTTTCCCCCTCGAAGAGGCCCGTGAACATTTATTTTAGATTCAAAGTGCTATTTCAGTTGTCATTCTTATATCATTTCAGTGTTATTGTGGTGAATGTTCTGGTTATATTGCTATTATTATGCAATTACTAGCATTTTATTTATGTTCTACATACATTTTTTATATGGTATATTACATATATCCTTTGGCTACTTCATTCATTATAGCCACCCATTCAAATAGGAAATGTGCAAGGTTCTTTTTCCCAAATAAATGACAGAGCATCATGGCTATATATAAGATATGAGCATCTAAGAACATAGTGGATTACACACCATGAGCATTGGTTTCAAATTTGTCCAGATGTCCCCACTAGGTCTTGATTATATCATGACCATTTCTTCCATATTGAATGCATTATTTTTTCTCAAAATCCAGGAGAAATGTTGCATTGTATGTATATTTGGGTATAGAAGAAAGCTTATACATTACTTGTAGATTCTTTGGTTGAAAAGATCCGATGAAGGTCTTCTGATTGTTGATAATTATTCTGGTTTGAATGTTGAGGTGCTCTAGATCCCATCTTATCATATCATTGTAGCGTAAAATATTGGGTCGTGCAACAATATTGTGCAATTTTGACTGTGCTACCAATCTAAGATTGGCTGAGAAGGACTCGTTGTCTTCCTCATTATAATCATCTGGATAGTTAATAATCTCATGCTCTATGATATCATAATCCTACTTCCAAGACTTAATGGTATACGTGATTCGCGGAGTGGTGTCTGATAGAACATCTGTGTTTGGATTGGAATCATTAGCTGATGCATCTTGTTTATTCACATCTTTGTGTTACGCCATAATCCTCAGGGAAATGAAATTATTATTTTTGTAACAAGAGAAGCATGTAATCTCTTTACTGAATGCAAAATTCTAAATGAAAATGATAAAATGACTTGAAATTCGATTTTTTTTTATTATAAAGTCTACCAATCATCATGTTGATTTACTATCAAAGAAATTATTAAAAATTCAATGGAATTTATTACCTGGAGATTCACAATATTTATTCAAATCGTTAACTTTAGACAATCATAAATATCATTAATACTTTAGCGATTCGACATTCAGAGGTTTTGAATGAGACAGGCCAGAAATTTCCCGAAGGTTGAATTCCCATAGAAGTTAATCTCTAATTAATCAATTTTATGTTTTCATTAATCATGCTTTAAACATTTTATTAGCCTTACATAATTCGTAAGTTCGGTATTCGGGGGTTTTGGATGAAGGATGATAGAAATCCCCCAAAGGACGAACTCTCGAAGTAGTCGTTTGAACCATTATATTTATTTTGGGGATTCGGAACTCTGGAGCTTCGGAGCTCCAAGAGTTAATTTGTTTTAAAAGTTTGGCTTGTATTTCAATGGTTCAACATTTGGGAGTTTTGGATGTAGCATAAGAGAAATCTCTCGAATATCGAAATTGTGAAGTGATTAATTGACACTTAATCATGATTAATTTAAAGTTATTAAATGTTTTATTAACTCTTTAAAACACTTTTAGTTTTTTGTAATATTCATTTCTTCGGCACTTTGATACTTTGATGGTTTGTGAACTCAATATTTGTTAAAACCCTCGAAGGGAAATCTCCCAGAGTGATGTGGCAGAAATGATGTCATTCTCAGTGATGTGTCAAAAAAGGAGGAGTGACACGTGTCACTTAAAATTGAGCGAATAATCTGGCAGAAATGTTAAAAATAAGTTCCACATGTCATCCCTAGAAAAGATTAGAAGACACATGTCCTATGACTCATCTATAAGTCTTTTTAGGAATTGTCACAAGGAAAAATTTCCGGGACTTCGTAGATTCATGGTTTTTGTTGTTTAGATTTCTTGAAACTCCCGAAGCGCGAAGCTCCGAAGTGTTCGTTAAATGTTTTCTTTTAAAATTCGGGCGACTTTTATATTCCAGATATCACAAGATCCGTTCAATCAAATTTTTGCAACTCATCGACAAGTTTCATTATAAGTGCCTTATTGATTTATAACAACCAATGGATTTATTTTAAATTAAAAGGCAATTTCCTAAGTTTTTTCTTTTTAGTGAAATTTTATTTCTAAGAGGAAAAAACAAAAGAATAAAAGTTCAAAATTCTAAGTGTTCTAACACATACAATGATCCTCTATTTATAGGAGGATGGAAAGATATTTTTCAACTAGTTACAAGTGTGAATGGGAGGCCCTTGAAGGTACCTATCATCCCTTTTAGTGATCCCAAGGCATAATTTTAGGGATATTTTGGGGTATGGTCGAGATGTACTTCATCCCAGAAGTGGTTGAGGCCTGACCAAAATAATCAATGTTCCATTTCCGCATCCATGTGGGTTTCCTGATTGTAAATCGCATGGACCATGCACTATGGACATCGTACATTATGTTAGCCCACGCAGATGTGTGCACGCTACTTTTGTTTAATGTGTGCAAAAATTCAGGATCTTTTTTGCATAGTTTTGTGGGTATCTTGTCAATCTGAATGTGAACCTTCCATAATTATTGGTAGTATGTTGTGTTGGGTTTTCATCCATTGTCTATATTTGTATAAGAAATTTTTTGGTGATAATAGATGGCCCCTAATGTGTGAGGTTAGGAGAATACATATATCCAAAATACATCAATGTTTCTTTCTGCTGAAATTGTAGCAACAATAGAATAGTTGTAGTTATTGTTGAAGAGGGATGGTAGGAACGTCCTGTCAGAGGAAGAGGGGATTCAAAGTAGTGTAAAAAATTCATCAAAAACTGAAATAAAAAGTTGTATATTTTTACAAACGAGGCGGAAATGCCCCATTCTCGTGTCATGAAACCAAAACAAGATGAGTGTAACATAAACCTTTTGATGAAATGGATACATGCATTGCCCTCAGGGGCATCAATAATGATAGATGACTATTTTGGGGATCGAAATAGCTCTGAATCAAGTGGTGAATGATTCAGAGGCATTGATGGCCTATCAAATTCATAATTCTTTGGCTGCTACACAAAAATGCAACGGTCACATAGTAAGACCCGTTGTAACATGAAACTTTGTTGGAGTCGAATGTTATGGGGGTCAACGACATCATAAAGAAATATTGATTCGTTATGTGCCATCGAATAATGCTCATTGATAGTGGAATGAGAGACAAGATACTACCACCTTCATGGAAACTTATGCTAACATCGATAGGGAAGGGGGCACGACTATAAGAAGAAAGGGTCTTCTTGACATCGATTTGATCAAAATGGTATTAGGGACTATATGGGGGAAATATGGATCAACTGGTGACATGGACGAAGCTCAAACTGTATGGAACGTAATAAATTCCCTTGGTTGGGGGAAAATGGGATGATGGCAGCAACCGTAAAATATGATCTTGTGTCAAGGGGATGACCATATATTAGGTAAACTGTGTTGAATGGATGAGATTGCAAAAGAGTGGATGATAGGTCAGAATACAAATATTTGGGACAAGGGGGTCAATGATAGTTGATATTTGTCCATGATAGGGATATCGTTGTAGAGATCGTGATGAAAATTAAATTCCTCAACCAAGGGTGACATGGGTTGTTGTGTGCCAAGGAAAAATACACCACTAGTTGTGATGGAAAAAATTCTATTCTACCTACTGAAACTTGAAATGTTCTTTATACAATTACCAAATAAATAAAGAATAATTGGGTTGAAAGTACACGTAAAAAAATGGGTTTCCCAGTGAATAATGTCTTCACCTCATGGGACACAAGTAGGGGAATGTAATTGATGAAGTGTGGGGGCCCCATGTGTGGGTTTTTGTACCATGTAGATGGATGGAGCATGAAGTTGAAAATGGACAATTAATGTTGGAGGATATGGAGGGTTAATGATAATGCATAGGTGCATTTAATGTAACCAAGAACATGATGTGGGAGTCCATAATGGTGTGGTTAGCATGATGATGAGGAATAAGTATGAGGTTCTTACTGTGGGGTGTAACGCTATGAGGAATCCCAATAATAATGGATAGAATAACATGAGTTTCAATATGCCAAGGGGTAAATATATGTGGGAAAACTCATGGAGGTGAGAACAATACCGATTGAGAGTACCAGAATGAAATGGAGGTGGTGATATCATAGAGGCGGGTGTGGGGATCCTAAGGATAAATGTCAAAGGGTGTAACTAGGAAATGCATCTATTTGCAGAGGGCATGAGTGCATGCCAGTTTTGAACATATACTTGAAGGGGCCATAGGGTGGCGAAGACAGAATGGGTTGTATATTTTTTTACCAAGTACTTGCAAAAACAAACATCAAATACCCAAATTAAAAAATATCTTATGATAAAGAAAATATGACATTTATTTGATAGAAATGAGAGTGAGTGAGTGTACCTGACATTTGGACATCGGTGGGAAAAATGGTCCCTTGCTGAAAATTTTGTGTGCCCCTGGAAGGAGGCCAAGGAAGAATGAGTTCCTAAAAGTGGTAATCCCTAAGTGAGGCCAGGGAACTATGTGTTCATCAAAAATGCACTCCTTGAAGGAGGATGCAGAACAATGAGTTCCTAGAAAAAGGCACTCCCTGAAGGAGGCTAGGGAACCATGGGTTCCCCAAAAATGCACTCCCTAAGAGAGGCTACCGAACAATGGGTTCATGAGAAAGGCACTCCCTAAAGGAGGTTATGGAACCATGGGTTTCTGGAAAATGCCCTCCCTAATGGAGGCCAAGGGACGATGGGTTCCTGAAAATGATGCTCCCTAAGAGAGGTCACAAAAAAATGGGTTCCTAAGAAATGCCCTCTCGGAAGGAGGTCGGGGAACCATGGGTTCTTGGAAAAGGAACTTCCTCAGAGAGGCCACAGAACAATGGGTTCCTGATAAAGGAACTCACTGAAGGAGGTTAGGGACCCATGGGTTCCTGATAAAGGAACTCCCTATGGGAGGCCATGGAACAATGGGTTCCTAAAAATGGAACTCCCTAAGGGAGGCCACTGAACAATGGGTTCCTGAGAAATACACTCCCTGAAGGAAGTAGGAGAACCATGGGTTCCTGAAAAAGGAACTCCCTAAGGGAGGCCATGGAAGAATGGGTTCTTGATAAAGGAAATCCCTGAAGGAGGCTAGAGAACCATGGTTTCCTGAAAAAGGATATCCCTAAGGGAGGCCATGTTTCCCTATGGGGGAACTAAAAATGACCAAGGCTAAGGGGGAATTTCCACAAGAAGTAATGAAATTATCTTGGTGGATCATTTCAAGTAGGCCATGTGGCTTGTAATCGCATGATGTCTAGGGGAACTAGACACAAGGTGGTGTTATAATGGCTCCCATGAAAGGTATATTGTGGGTGGTGTTATGTCGAGAGATAGGTCTTATGGGACCATGGTGGGAAGTGGTATTTCCCCCTGTATATGATATGAGGACTGGGGGAAGGGTTGTTGCCAAATACCCAAGATTATAGACCAAAGGTAAAATAGTAGGCAGTTTAAAGTTGAACATCCACAAAAGAGGATCTAAAATAGTGTATCAAATCCACTATTTTTTGCAATATCTATTGGGGGGTTTGGGATTTTAAACTGTGTGGAAACATCTCCTATATGTGCATGATTGGTAATCATGGAATTGGAGCCCCTGGTATCCCTATCAATAACAAGATATGATGATGTGTACCTCATGTAGGAATATCATGACTCGAAAGAGGGAAGACACCAAAACACTCATGGCATAGGTGAAATCACGACCGAGGAGAATATTGTAATCCATCAGACCATCCATGACAACAACATTGATCAAAACTATGTTATCACCGAACTCAATGGGGATATTAGGTAATATCCATAAGGGGTAACAAAGTCTACCGTCAAAGGCTCTTAACTCAGTCATCAATGGAATAATATTATGGGAGACTAGTTGTTTCCAAGATGATGAGAACATAATGCATGAGGATTCCCCATCATCTATAATACATTGATAAACAATAAAGGTGTTAATGGTGACCCATATTTGAAATGAGGTAGAATATGGCAGTTGTGTTTGGATAAGTTGATCCCAATCAAAGGTGATGGACCATGATGGGTGTCAGTATACACTTCCATTTTCCTTACAAGGATAGGGTCTAGTAGAAATTGTTGTACTAGGTGTGGAAGGAGTGCCCCCAAGTCTACATGATTGAGCATTAGTCATGAGGTAGATTGGGAATGAGGGGGTATTACCCATGTGAGGAGTAAAACATTATGTCAGGGTGCATGGAACCTCACCTTATGGAGTAATGGGTGCATGATGGGGGAGGGGGCACATCGAAGTAGTGCAATTAGTAATACTAAGTTGAATGTGTTGTATGTGCTCCAGAAAAACTGCTTGGACTAGATCTAGAGTGATTTCAGGGCAATGATGGGATGGGTGTCCATAGAGCTCACAAAATGGGAAAGAGAGATTATTCCATGTATGGGTGGTATATATATTCTTGGTTTGATTGTAGTTCTAGTGGGAACTATGAGCTCCCCCATCTGAATAATCATTACCCCCATGCCATGGGTGTTGATAGTAGGTGTTTCTCTTCTTACTCCTTGTGTGTGGTAGATTGCCAATAGAACTAGGAGAGGGGGGAAATTTTTTTCCTAACTCGGAAGAAGAGGATGGGGTTATATATGGTAGGTTTTTTGGTCATGTCATGGTGGCTCATGGTTGGATAGCCAATTCTTGAAGAGGAATGGCTACTAGATGTGTGTATTGTTATGGATAGTGGTTCCTAGTGAGGTGTACCCAAGAAAATCTAATCCTAAAATAGTTTCACTAACTGGTGTGTGTGTTGGTTTTGCTAATGTGTCAGCCAAATTGGGAACACCTCTCGAGATTGGGGGGAGGTTTTTTAGATGTCTATAATTGTGGGGATTGTTGGTTGTGGATCTTGGTTATCTTCCTGATTCAAAGGTCTTTTTTTTAAACCATGTTTATACACCATGAATACTTTACTCCTCAAAAGAATGTACAATACTCCACACGGGGGATTACAGAGTGAGGTTACCCCCTCTGCAAGGTTCGGGGGAAAGCATTCCCCCGACGGGGGTTTGGGGGACAACATTCCCCAATGGGGGTTCGGGGATGAAGCCCCTGAAGGAAAAAATGCCTTGTAAATGTATATTGTAATTTCATTGTAAATATGGACCATTCATTATAAGGTTGCAGATATGATAATAGAAGTTATGTTAGGGGTTTTTTACCTAGAAGGAAACCCTCTTTTATGAGGGAAATGTATCGTGGCTATGTATTATAGTGAATATTGTATTTTGAGTGAGGAGACAGTGAGAGAAAGAAGAGGAAGTTACAACGGGCGTGTTGTAGTTTGTAACCCTTCATTTTTTGGATAATAATAAAGGAAGGACCTGTAAATTTCTTTGGTGGACGTATCCCACACTGGGTGAACCACACATATATGTGTCTCTATTGTATTATGTATCTTCAGTGTTTTATTTCCACATTTTCTTTATTTTGTTTCTTTGTGATCCTGTTTTTTGAACAACCAGTATTAGAGTGAAAGGTAACTCGTAGGAAAAGAGGGTTCCTGGTTCGAGTGGGAGCAATGGAAAAAGATGGAAAGTTTAGGGTCGAGAAAATTAACGTCCAAAACTACAAGTTATGGAAGATGCAGATAGAAGATTATTTATATTAGAAGGATCTATTCCTACCATTGGTTGGAATAGAAAAAAAATTGATGGCCATGAAGGATGAAGAATGGGAGGTTCTTGACAGAAAGGCACTAGGAATGATACGGCTGAGCCTAACAGTGTCGGTGGATTTAAATATTTTGAAAGAAAAGACAACGAAGGAGATGATGGATGCATTGTCTAATTTGTACGAAAAACCCTCAACGTCCAATAAGGTATTTCTAATGAAGATATTATTTAATATGAAGATGTCAAAAGGTGAGTTTATTGCATATCATTTAAATTAATTTAATGCGGTTACTAATCAACTAAGTTCTGTAAAAGTGGACTTTGATGATGAGGTCAAGGCTCTTCTAAATTTGTGCTCATTTTCAGAAAGGTGGAATGACTTGGTCATGGTTGTAAGTAACTTTGTCTATGGTTCAAACACTTTAAAATTTGATGATGTTGTTGGTGTTACCCTTAGTGAGGAAATGTGACACAAAAGCATAGGTGAGACATTAGGTAATGCGTTAAACATAGAGAATAGGGGAAGACAAAAGGATAGAGGAAAGGGATCAAGGAACCGTGATACTTCTAGGAAGGGTAGATCAAAATATAGATTTGGAAATATAGAGTGTTGGAATTGTTGGAAGAAAGGACATCTGAAGAAAGACTGTAGAGCTCCAAAGAAACAAAGAGATGGACAACAGGAGAAAAATCCGGAAGCAAATGTAGCAGGTGATGTGTTATAATATGATTTGATTATTTCTATAGATAATATTTCTGAGTCTTGGGTAGTATATTCAGGGGCTTCATTTCATGCCACACCCCATAGGAAACATTTTCTAGATTATTTTCAAGTTGATTTTGGACAAGTTCATTTGGGTGATGATGCACCATGTAAAATTGTTGGAACGGGAAAGGTAAAAATAAAGAAAAGAAATGGAAATCAATGGTTGATTAAAGAGGTAAGACATGTTCCAGATCTAAGGAAAAATCCAATTTCAATAGGGAAGTTGGAAAGTGAAGGTTGTATATACTTATTTATAGATAAGGTGTGGAAGGTCACAAAAGGATCATTGGTGATAGAAAAAGGAGAGAAGGTAGGTACATTGTATTTATGTACTGGTAATACTGAATCTTCTATCTCTTTAGCTTCTACATGAATGGATATAACATTGTGGAATCATAGGCTTGGACACATAAGTGAGAAAGGGATGCAGATACTTCAAAAAAGAAATTTGTTTCCATATCTTAAAAAAATTGATTTGGATTTCTCTAAGCATTGTTTTTATGGAAAATAGAAGAGAGTCAAATTTCTCAGAGTCGGAAAAGAAAATAAGAGTGAAAGGTTAGATCTTGTGCATACAAATGTATGGGGACCAAATCAGGTATCATATCTTGGAGGATATTGTTATTATGTTACCTTTATTGATGATGCAACTAGAAAAACTTATGTTTATTGCATTCAACAAAAATATGATGTTTTTGATACTTTTAAGAAAAAGAAAGCTTTGGTTGAGAATGAGACAAGAAAAAGGATGAAGTGTCTTAGATGAAAAAATGGAGGTGAATATTGAAGAAAAGAGTTTGATTGTTGTTGTTCATACCATGGGATTCCTAGAGAGAAGATAGTTCTAGGAACACCACAATAAAATGTTGTGTTAGAAAGGATGAACAGGACAATCATGGAGCGTGCAAGGAGTATGAGATTGCATGTTGGTTTTGCCTTACAATTCTAGGTAGATGTTGTAGACACTATTATTTACTTAATAAAAAAAGGACCTTCAATCTCTTTGGATGGTATAATTCTAGAGGAGGCATGGACAAGTAAAAAGGTAAACTATTCTTTTTTCTAGACTTTTGGTTGTGAATCATTTGTCAATATTGATAAAGAAAATAGAACAAAGATTAAGGAAAAATCCAAGAAGTGTACCTTTATTGGATATAGTGTTAATGATTTTGGTTATCACTTAGGGGATCATGAATATCACAAAATCATTAGGAGTAGAGATTTCATATTCAATGAGAAGGTCATGTACACAGATCAATTGCAGGGAAAGATACAAGAAAAAAAAATAAAAAATACACAGTGCTTGATGAGATCATTGGAAAATAATTTCCAAAGGAACAAGAAAATAAAAGTGTACAACAATAGGAGCATTAGGTACCTCAAACTCCTGTAAGTGTTGTTATAAGATCTACCAGGTTAAGTAGACCCCATGAATGATACTCTCCTTCATTGTATTATTTATTGTTCACTGATTCTGGTGAACCAGAATGTTATGAAGAGGCAATGCAGGTAGACACCAAAAAGAAGTGAGAGAAAGGAATGAAAGAGGAAATGGATTCCCTAGTAAATAACCAAACTTTGGATTTGGTTCAGTTGCCTACAGGAAAAAGAGCATTGCAGAATCAATGGGTTTACAAGTTGAAGGAAGAAGATGGAGGGAAAAAGCAGTACAAGGCTATACTTGTTGTAAAGGGCTTTGCACAAAAGAAAGGTATAGATTTTGATGAAATTTTTTATCCCGTTGTTAAAATGACTTCAATTAGGACTAGTTTAAGTCTTGTGGCAGTAGAATATTTTCATCTTGAATAGTTAGATGTAAAAAAAAATTTTCTCTATGGAGATTTGGAGGAAGAGATTTATATGCAATAGCCACAGGGGTATAAGGTCAAAGGGAAGGAAAATTTGGTATGTAGGTTGAATAATATATTTTATGGCCTAAAGCAAGCTCCAAGGAAGTGGTATTTGAATTTTGACTGGTTTATGACAAAACAAGGTTATAGTAGATGTCATTCTGATCATTGTGTTTATTTTAAAAAGATAGAAAACAAAAGCTATATTATCTTGCTATTATATGTAGATGACATGCTTGTTGTAGGGTTTAATATGCAAGATATAAATGTGCTCAAGAAGAAATTATCTAATTCATTTGCAATGAAGGATTTGGGTACTACAAAGAAAATCCTTGGTATGAGAATAACAAGATATAGGAAAAATGCAAATTGACAATGTCTCAGGGTGAGTACATAGAGAATGTGTTGGAGAGGTTTAGAATGCAGAATGAAAAACCAGTTAGTACACCTTTTCCCATCCATTTAAAATTAACTAAGGAAATGTGTCCCAAGACACAAAAGGAGATATAATACATTTACAGGTTCTCTTATTCATCAACAATTGGCATCTTGATGTATGTGATGGTTTTCACAAGACCGGATATTGCACATGCAGTGAAAGTTGTGAGAAGGTATATGAGCAATTTAGATAAATAACATTGGGAGGCAGTAAAGTGGATTCTCAGGTATTTGAGAGGTACTACTACTCATGCATTTTGTTTTGGAGGTTCAGACATTGTTCTACAGGGATATGTTGATTCATATATGGCGGGTGATAAAGATAGTAGGAGGAGCACCACAGGGTATGTTTTTACTATAGGTGGAACAAAAATAAGTTGTATTTCGAAACTACAAAAGGTTGTTTCACTTTCAACAACAGAGGTAGAGTATGTTTCTTCTACAAAGGCTAGTAAAGAGATGATTTGGTTAGAGAGGTTTATGGAGGAATTGGGAAAGAAGTAGGAGAATAACATGTTGTATTGTGACAGTGAGAGTGAAATTAATCTTGCAAAGAACTCAACCTTCCATTCAAATACTAAGCATATACATCTCAAGCACCACTTCATATGATATGTCTTGGAAGACGAACATTTGAAGCTGGAAAAGAGACACACTAGCCAGAATCATGTCGACATGTTAACTAAGGGAGTAACCAAGGAGAAAATGTGTTCCTATTTATTTTCAATTGGTCTTCAAGCATGAAGGTGAAGATGAAAATTTTTCCATGTCTAAGAAGTTTCATAGTCCAACAGATACAACAACAATGGAGTTGTTGAGATCACACTCCAAGTGGGATATTGTTAGTTTTGGAGCCTGGTTATCTTCTTGATTCAAAGGTCTTTGTTTTCAGCCGTGTTTATACCCCATTAATAATTTACTCCCTAGAATAATGTACACTCCTCCACGTGGGGGAGTGCAGAGGGGGGTTACCCCCTCTACGGGGTTCGGGGGCAAGCAGGGGTTTGGGGGGAAAATGTTAAGAACCAAATAGCAATATAGCATAGAAAAACCTCAGAAAAAGTACTCAACGCCTTGAAAAAGAGATAATTTCAGATAATAAGCCTCTTCGAGGGGGCAACCTCCTTTTACGCCACTTAAATGTTCAATTACAAGATGATTCAAAATGAAAATGTCTCCTTGGTATATATAGGAGACTAGGAGGTATAATTACAACTAATGGTCTAAAGCCGACATAAATAAAATAATTAAGGGGCAATGAGCCAATATTAGGGCTTAACATGCCCCTCCCCTTGAGACAAGTGTTGTCTGCAACGCTTGCGTAAATTTGGATGCTTCTGTGTAAAAGACTCATCTTCCCAAGTGGAATCTTCAATCGGTAGTTTCCTCCATTTAATGAGATACTCTGAAATGGATCTATTCCTCAGCTGGAGAATTCTTGTGTCAGTGATGGCTTCAGGTTCCAATATGATTTTTCCTTCCTCGTCAAGTTCTGGAAATATAGTTTGAACCAGGATCTTGTCGCCTATAACCTTCTTTAAGCATGAAACATGGAAAACTGGGTGTATTCGTGAAGATGCAGGCAACTCTAATTTGTATGCCATAGTACCAATCTATTGCAACACCTTATAAGGGCCATAGTACTTTGGTGATAATTTATTATCCTTCTTAGCTTGCTTGAGGGACATCTGTTTGTATGGTTGTAGTCTTAAAAACACCCAATCCCCTACTTCAAAACTTCTTTCACTACGATGTTGATCTACTTGTTGTTTCATGCGATTTTGTGCCATGGCCAGGTTGTCCTTTAAGATTTGGAGAACTTGTTGTTGATTCTCGATGTGATCTTCCACTGCTTGAACCTTAGATTTTTCTTTTAGAGAAGAAGTGATGGAAGGAGGGTGGTATCCATAAAGTGCCATAAATGGTGTCATTTTTGT
>JASDQU010103337.1:196486-223553 GCA_032191745.1 Picea mariana | reverse complement strand
TTTTAGAAGAAGGAGCATTGTTCTCTCTATAGATGTTAGGATTGGTCCTTCTAGTAGCCATAGCCATATTTTTACTTTCAACATTTCTTGCCACCTTAAATGCATTCTCCAATGATTTGGGTTCCCAAAGGCAAACCTCATGTTGAATGTTATCATTTAAAGTTCCTATGAATACGTCAATCAAGTGCTCATCTAGAATATTGGTTACCTTTATATTCAATCTTTGGAAGTTCTCAATGTGCTCGGTAACTGAACCCTTTTGCTTGAGATTTACCAATTGGCTAAAGAAGGTATTTCTCCTCGTATCCTCACAGTGTTTTATCATTTATTCCATGAAAATTGTCCAAGTGACGAGTGATTTGCGAGAACAAAGCCATCGATACCATACAAATTGATTAGGTTCTAAATATAAGGAAGCAATTCATACCTTTTGTGTATGTGGCACATTATGGAGATCAAAGAATTGCTCCATCTGAAGTATCCATGTGATTGGGTCCTTGCCATCAAACTTCCTCATATCAATCTTAGGAACATGGTTGGTCTTCAAACCAAAGTTGGAGTTTCTTCATTCTTGATTCACCTTCCTTGTGTCCTCATCATGAATTTCATGGGATGCATTTTCACTTTTAGGTGTCTTCTCTATTGCGAAATTTTTCAATACTTCCATGATCTCCCCTTTTAAACCATCCATCTTAGTATCCAACTTAGCTTCCATTGAATCTATCTTCTTTTGTAGTTCATTTATGTCCCTATGCATTTCTTCACCTTCATCAAGAGTCCAAGTAGGATTTTCTGGAGGCTTAGTTGGTGTAGAAGTTCCCTTTTTTGGTGGCATGTTGGCCAAGTATCACTTTTGAACCTTGATTTTGATGTGGTTCTGCTAGACAATATTTATTTTGTTGTATCTCCCAAGTTTCATCCCTTATGGGTATGAAACTTTCTTTTATGTAGTTCTCTGATATTTCTTCTCTGCAATTGCACAGGTCTGATCAAAATTGGATGTGCCAAGTGGAATTTATGGTAACTTCCCCACAACTTGTTGATTTGTGTCCTTTCTAGGAGATCTCACTTGTATAGTGTGCCCCACACAAAATAATTGATATAAAATTTTGAAACTCACACCAAAAATACTATAGACTGTCCACGATCCAATGAAACTAGTCCCACTCAATTTGGATACTCTAGGAAGAAGTTATGATTGTTTTACCTGGAACGCCTTCTTGAGACTAGTCAATAGGACTAGTCAGATACCCTATCTTACACAGGGTGTATATATAAATTTAAGATGACCTAGAAGATGAAATTTTTACAAAATATACCTTACTAATTTCTATAAATAGCCTCCAAATTTCAGGTTTTGAAACATTACGAAAAAAAATTTATAATGAAAATTCCGCAATGACTCATTTCAGAATGATTCCAGAACACTATCTTGTATAGGCTGTATCTCCGAAAGTATAAGGCCTCAGGAGCTGAATTTTGAACCCAACCTACCTTGATCTATATACTAAATATCCTCCAATCCGTTTCTTTTGAAACATTGTAGAAAAAAAATTATAGCGAAAATTCCAACGTGTCTCATGTGTATCAGCGAAACCCCAAGACCTTGAGCTCTGATACCATATGTTAAGAACCAAATACCAATATAGCATAGAAAAACCTCAGAAAAAGTACTCAATGCCTTGAAAAGGATATAATTTTAGATAATAAGCCTCTTCGAGGGGGCAACCTCCTTTTACCCCACTTAAATGTTCAAGTACAAGATTATTCAAAATGAAAATGTTCCTTGGTATATATAGGAGACTAGGAGGTATAATTACAACTAATGGCCTAAAGCCAACATAAATAAAATAACATTACTATTATAATATGGACCAGTTATGGGGTAATGGGCCAATATTAGGGCTTAACAGTTCCTTATCATTTTCAATTGGTCTTCAAGCATGAAGGTGAAGATGAAAATTTTTCCATGTCCAAGAAGTTTCATAGTCCAACAGATACGACAACAATGGAGTTGTTGAGATCACACTCCAAGTGGAATATTGTTAGTTTTGGAGCCTGATTATCTTCTTGATTCAAAGGTCTTTGTTTTCAGCCGTGTTTATACCCCATGAAGAATTTACTCCCTAGAATAATATACACTCCTCCACGTGGGGGAGTGCAGAGGGGGGTTACCGCCTCTGCGGGGTCCGAGGGCAAGTAGGGGTTCGGGGGGGAAATCCCCTGAACTAAAAATTGCCTTGTAAATGTATATTGTAATTTCATTGTAAATATAGATTGTTTATTATAAGGTTGCAAATATGACGGTATAAGTTATGTTAGGGTTTTTTCCCCTAGAAGGCAACCCTCTTTTATGAGGGAAATTTATTGCAGCCATGTATTATAGAGAATATTGTATTCTGAGTGAGGAGACTGTGAGAGAAAGAAGAGGAAGTTACATCGGGTGTGTTGTAGGTTGTATCCATTCATTTGGTGGATAATAATAAAGGAAGGACCTGTCCATTTCTTTGGTGGACGTAGCCCACACTGGGTGAACCACGTATATCTGTGTCTCTATTGTATTATGTATCTTTTGTGTCTTATTTCCACATTTGTTTTATTTTATTGCTCCACGATCCTATTTTTCAAACAAGGATGTTGTGGTTACCCTATGATTTTGGACTATACCTATATGTGTGCAAGTAGTAGTGAGAAAAACAAATGAACAATTGCTTCGGTAAATGTGGACTATCTCTACAATGTTTTGAAATCTATATGTAATCAATCAGTGGTAATCATACATAAACAAGTAACAATGTAAGATTTTTTTGGGTTTTATTTTCATGGGGGAATACAATAAAATGCACAAGTCCTAATAGAACTATTGTCATTCCTCTTAAAAATGGTCGGAACTTCCAAAATCACTCAACAGTGGGGCATGAATCCACTAGAAGAGGAGATAGTGAAGGTATGAATAATTAGTTATAATGATGGATGGAGGGTACATATCTCAAAAAGACTGCTGACATTTCCCAACAACCATTCAAAATATGATTAAGGTGTTATTGAAACCCACAATCGCCACCTGGGTAGATACAACCTAGATTTTGGCCACTAAGTCACCTCGATCAAGCACGACACTTAGATTTTCGACCTCAGAAATCGATCATAGGCTGGATGCCTTCCAAGGGTTGGGTGATCCAAGCAGGTATGCATAGAACAAATGGACCTCAACCTTCGACCCTTCACGAGTGTCTCCCTTCCTTATGGTGTAAGAATGATTGATTAGGAGTATTTTGGTACCCTATTTTGAAACTTTCTAATTTTCAATGAGAAAAGGATAATGGGGAGTTACTTGGATACCTATCCCCAAAATCGTAACTCGGGCTATAATTTTATTTTAGTTTTCCTCCTGTGGAGGTTAGAAAATATGTTGATTATGGTTTCTTTTAGAATGTAAGAGAGGGATGTGGAGTTAGGGTCATGGAACAACTTTGTTCTTAATGGGGGTGTGCACAAATACCCTTTTCTAGAAAAATGAATCCCTTAAGAGTTTCAAGTATCTAGCAAAAGGGTTTTTGAATACGTGAGAGTGTGTGCAAGGAGTGATGGTGGTGAAACCAATTTTTAATAAGTTAAATTCAAGATTTTAGCATGGTGGATATCATGTGGTCCTTTCCTTCTCTTGTTTAGATAAGTTACTAAATTTGTTCAGAATGACCCTTGCAAACGAAAGGAAATCCTAAGATATCATGGTGGATATGATAATCCTTACTTGGACCCTTTATCTCCCTAAGGTGTTTTGTAATATATAAAACTTGAAATTAGTCCTATATTGTGAGCATGTGGGCATGTGTGGGCCCTTACAACTTCTTTAAACTCGCTAGGTGACTTACTCTAAGAATTTGAAAACTATCCTAGAATTGCATACATGTGGGCATATGGGCCCTTACAAATATTTTAAGATTTAGTTTTCAACAAGTGGAGAAGATTGGCCTCTTTTGTTTGAAAGTGATTTGATTTACCAAGGGAGGTGGATACTTATCTAAGCAACCTCTTTTTTTGATTTCCAAGATCACACTAGGGTGCGAGGAAAGAGCATAATCCAAGATTGGTTTAGATGGTCTTCTAGTCCCAATTTAATGTGACAACCTTTGTTAAGTGAAATATTTTGAAATTCAAATGAAAAATCTCTTAAACCATCCACGTGGAAATCAAGGAAATCAAAGATATCATGGTTTTTTCTAGTCTCCCTAATTATCTATGTGTGATGTGAGGTTAATGGATGCAAGAATGAGATCTTAGCATGCTTGTATTAACTTTTACAAAGTGCTAAAATAAAATATAAACTATTGAGTGCAAGTGAGAAACTCAAGCATAGATTTTTTTCGGGGCTAAATTCCACAAATGGGATAATTTTCCATGGTTTTCCCCCAAAAAATATTCACCAATTTCAATTTTTTCTAAAAACAATTCCCCCAAATTCCATAAAATAAAATTATTTTACCTTAAAAATCACCAAAATTTTATACAAACTATATAAAATCCTTAAAAAATTGAATATTGTTACAAATGTATCGCCAAATATTTTACATTTTTCATATTAATAAGTAGTAATATTAGCCCATCTTTCTACATTTTAATATAAATTTCCATCCTTAAAATTATCCCCGAACTCAAGCCTTACAATTTTGTAAAAATAAGACAAGTGCGCGATAGGAAGAAAAATAGTCACACACTAAGCGCAGACCTCGTGGTTGGATAGTTTTGACAGAGCACAAATGTGCATAGACCATGCGTTTGTTCATCCCCAACCCATGCATAGTCAGGAAAGTTGGCAGGACAAATTTTTGAAAATTAATCTCTCACTATGGGGTGAAATCTTGCTCTCAAATGGTGAGTTTAGGTCAGTTTTGACCCATGCACATGCAAACAAATAAGAAAGAACATGATAGCAGCCTAATTGGGGAGAATTTTGATTTAAATCCCCAGTATGGCTGCCAAAATATTTGGGTTATTTTTTCACAAGAGGGAGAAAAAGTGAGTCCCTTAACTACCCCGGTAAGCCAACAAGGCATAACAGAAATATGGTTAGCAATTTAGTAGATCTACAAGTTAGAAAACAAGATATAAAGCAAGCAAATAGAAACTAATAATAAGAAACAAACTAAACTAACATAAACAAGTGATGCATGAAATTGAACACATGGAATGGTTACCCAATAGAGTTGAATCTTCAAATTGAGTGCACCAAGAAAAGAAACATGGGAAAATGAATCTTGTATGCCTCCGAAGGGAGGGTCCTTTGATCCCTAAAAACCTAGAGCTATCATTCTCCAATGGTGAGTCTAAAATGGTGAAAAATACCCAAATCTTAGCTTCACAATAGGTGTAAATATTGCTCAATGCTAAAATAGCTCAAAACTAATGGCTCAAGGGAAAGATGGATTTCTCCAAGAGAATTCTGAACAACATAACAATGTTATGGATTCTTCTTCTTTTCTGCATACAATGATCCTCTATTTATAAGAGGATGGCAAGATATTTTTCAAATAGTTACAAGTGTTAATGGGAGGCCTTTGGAGGTATCTTCCATCCCTTTCAATGATCCCAAGGTGGCATTTTAGGGATATTTTGGGGTATGGTCGATATCTACTTCATCCCAAAAATGGTTGAGGCTCGAGAAAAATCATCAATGTGTCGTTTCCACATCCACTTAGGTTTCCTGATTGTCGGTCACACGGACCGCACACTTTGTGTGTCGTACACCATGTTAGCTCATGCATATGTTGTTGGATTACTAAGAGGTGGGGTGAATCAGTAATAGAGAAATTTGATCCTTTTTAATCAATGTAGCATTATCATCCAATATTTTTAGTGTAAACAAACAATGAACAAATGAACAATCATACATATACACAGTATGCCAGTGTTTTTACGTGGAAACCCAAAGTGGCATAAAACCACTAAATGATTTTTCTTATATGTCTTGAAGAATTACATTCATTGGAAGCACCAAATTCCTTTGTTTTCTAGCTACAATTGGAAGGAGGCTCCAACCCCCTAGTTTCTCAAGCTACAACCTGAGGGAAGCTCCAACTACCCAATTCTCTGGCTAAAACTAGAAGGAGGCTACAACCCCCTATGTTTTATGGGTACAAATGGAAGTTGGCTACAACCACCTTTCCTTGCCCCATCCAACCATTGTCCCATTGTCACACTATCATTGTGAGATATACCACTATAAAGTTGTATCAATATGTACCACTGACCTACAACCAACCTATAAAACTACCTTGTAATCAATATGTACCTAAACTAAACATGCATCAACAAAATACAACAGGTACGCGACGTGTAGTGCTGCAAAACGTGCATGTGCTTTCCCTATATGTTATGCAACTCGCATATGTACACGACCAAATTGTTATGCAACCTGCGTATGCCTTCTGAAAAATAGGTTTTTCTTTCTTATGAAAACTTCTAACCCTATGTAGCTTCTTTCCAATAGATATGTAACTGTCCACTAGATCCAGACTGTATCTGTACCCTATGCATGCATCCTCATACATATCTCTCTCTAGTCATGTGCCATAAGTGTGTGTAATCATGAAAAAGTATAATAACCCTCACATGATCTATACTTCAAACCGTTTCTGATATTCAACCTCTCATTACATCAACCAATACAAGCTCTCAACCATATACCACAAAAAAACCTTAACCATATGCCAAGAAATACAAGATGTGCCTCAAAAAGAAGTATCAATGATAACAATTTCTCCATAACAAGAAGTATCAAATCTCCATAACCATTTCCCATGCATACATCAAAGTCCAACTTTTCATAGAAATAAGACATACATTTTGAAAAAATGGATAGATCTGATGTATCTGAGCATTGTAGACCTTCCTGGGAGCTTGATCTCAGAATATAGAACCTCTGCATCTTCATATTTTCAAGTTTCCATGGCTTTACCAACATGTAAGCACCCTAATACACTGCCAGCGCATGTACGTACGCACCCTGATACACTGTCATCCCAAGTATGTACACACCCTAATACACTATCATCCCACGTACACCTCATAAATTAGGGTTATTTGTATTCACTGTAATTTCAAAACTTTCTCCGTCAACCCTTCGTACTACCGCAGACTTTCACAACTTCAGATATATCAATGAGTACTTTCAATAAACCTTACACAACAAAAGATATTCAATGTGTTCAAGTGTAATTAAATGAGACAGCCTTGCCTCTTATTTATACTTTCATGTAGCATTCCACTTTCCTTATTTTAGGGATTTCTCCATTAACTTTATTATTAAAATAATTTCTTTTGCAAACACTTTGACTTTTTGGGGCTTCTAGATGACTCATGAGGGTTCTCCAACTTCACATGGACATAACTCTCTAACCGTGAGGAGTTATGTGACGTTCCACATACCACCAAAAATGCCATGACATGTACTATCCATCTGGAATAGTCTTACC
The DNA here is from genome assembly GCA_032191745.1 of Picea mariana. Lineage (NCBI taxonomy): Eukaryota > Viridiplantae > Streptophyta > Pinopsida > Pinales > Pinaceae > Picea > Picea mariana. The sequence continues at coordinate 216,078 of JASDQU010103337.1, read as the reverse complement.
TACAAATATCTCAAAACTCATACCATTACCCATCAAACAAACTTGGGTCCATTACCCAAGCCATTGTGCTACTGGAATTCGTGATCAGACTTTCTTCAAGGTTTGACATCAATGTCAACTAACCCATTTAATCAACAATATCCCCCTTTGGCATTGATGGTAACACTCTGATGCAATATTGAGGTCATGTCATGCAGTATTGACATCATATCACTCATATCAACAATCCCCCCCTTTGACAATCGCTCCCCTTGGAACCGTGCCTCTATCCTCTACATTTGATAAATATCTCCTCCTTTGTCATCAATGGCAAAGGTATCCTTCCATCTGGGGTTTCTCCCACTAACTAAACTATCTGATCTCCCAATTTGAATTGTCCTCTCTATAGTTCTTCCCCATGTACATCTAATACATATAAGATAAGCATTCAAAATTATTCATTTTGGAGTAGAAATAACTCCGAGTCTTTGGCAAATATACTAAAAGTCTTCCCATGGAGGCGGTTTTGTAAATATGTCTGCTACTTGTTCTTTTTTACCCTCATATTCAACTCTGATGTTCTTCTCTGCAACCTGTTCCCATAGAAAGTGATATTTTATTGGAATTTTCTTCGTCTTAGAGTGCATCACTGGGTTCTTTGAGATACTGATGGCACTCGTATTATCGCTCATCATACTCAACCTATATATCTTTCAGAGTTTGTTTCATCCATAGAACCTGTGTACAACATGTTGCTGCTGCAATATACTCGGCCTCAACTATAGATAAGGATATTGATGATTGTTTGTTGCTTATCCATGTTACTAAACACACCCAAGTAGAACATTGCTCCATTGGTGATTTTTCGGTCATCAATGAAACCTGCCCAATCTGCATCTGTGTAGGAAATAAGTGATAGATCCCTTTCTTTTGGATACCATAATCCAAACTCTTATGTTCCTTTGAGATATATGAAAATCTTCTTCACTGCTAAAACATGTGATTCCTTTGGTGTTGCTTGAAATCGTGCCACCTGTCCAACTTCCTGCATTACATTTGGTCTGGATGTTGTCACATACAGTAAGCTACCAATCATTGATCTGTATTGACTCTAGTCTATATAATTTGAATCATCATCTTTGCTCAACTTTCAACTTGTTTTCATAGGAGTGGTAACTGGTTTGAAATCTTCCATTCCAAACCTCTTTAGGATTTCTCTGATATACTTAGTTTGAGAAATAAAAATTCCTTGGTTTATTTGACATATATGAAGACCCAGAAAGAAGGATAGTTCTCCAAGTAATGACATTTCAAATTCATTCTGCATATCCTTTGCAATTTTTTGTCTTAATGTGTCATCGGTACTTCCAAAAATAATATCATCAACATAAACTTCAATTAATAAAATACTATCTTGAGTTACCTTGATGTAGAGGTTGTTGTCTGCACTTCCTTTTCTGAACTGTTCCTACTATAAATATTTATCCAGTCTATAGTACCATGAAGAACACACGACCCACACTAAGAGGGGGGGGGGGTGAATTAGTGTATGGACTATTATAACAATTTATTTACACAATTTACTAGTTAAAATATAATTGAACAAACTAAGAACAATCACATCATAATTACAATGAACATAAAGACACCATATGTTTGTATAAGATTTTGTATAATAAATATGAACATAGTAATATGAATATATCTGAAAGAGGATTTTCTTTTAGCACCAACTAAATGTTTCAACACCAACTGAAGTGATAAGAACCAACTCCTCGGAGAGCACCAACTCTCTGCCAAGACCCAACTTGGCGCAAGTCCCAGCTTGCTAATAGAACCCATTCTATCCAACTAGAGTTTATTCAACTCCATTATTAGTGATCCATTATAGAATCAAATCAATCTTATGATTAGAGGTATATCATAAGACACTCATCACCATATTTCATCTTCTTTGTAATTCACATTTCCTTTCCCCTGATATCTTCTTGGAATCTGCTTCGGCTTTTGATCTTATGTTCTGAACTATAGAGACACTTTCTTCTCACCACTTTTTCTCGTTTATATAATCTTCAAACTGGTGTGAAATTTAAAACATCTTGTCCCTTTATATGAACCATTGTACCTTTTCATTTAAAATGATAAAATAAACTTTAATTAATATCATTTTTCCTTTTTATTCTTTATTCATATTTTCATGATTTATTCTCTTTTAATCATGACTATTTATTGGTTCATTCTTCGACCATCGCACCTCTTTGATTAATAAATATTAATTACTGTTTATTTATTTTACGGTGAAGGTTTTCCATAAATTGATCACAGTCGTGGATCAAATTAATTCTTTAAACTCAATTCTGAATCTTTGTTATATTGATAGAGACCAGATTCCTTGGAGGCACTTCCTTCAAACCATTTCATATAACCATGCGTCACACGACCACAGGTTTTACCAACTATAGCGATGTATAGTTAAATGCTTATAGCATATGACCAACAACATAGAAACACAGGCTTACCAACTAAGCAACATACATTTTGTCCCTTTAAACCTTTTTAACATATGACCAAGGCCGGTGACCTCCGCTTAGGAAATTAGACCAAAATGAGCGCTTTATTTAATTAACAGTCATGATTCAATCTCTGATGGGATGGACGTCTAACGAAGTTTTGATGTTTTTCCCATCGAGTATTTGTGACTTACTAAATTACAAAATTCCTGATTATGATATCACCGATACAATCAGATGATTCACGTTTATTGCGTGGAGATACATCAACGATCCACTTTCACCTTGCACTCATACTTTTACTCCAAAATATGATGGCCATGATTTAATCATTCATCGAGATGGATGGCCACCATAATTTTGGCACTTTTTCCCTTCGGAGTTTTCGTGACATCCAGCATGTCAAATATCCCGAAGCTGTAACTCTACTAACGTGTGTCCCTTTCAAAATTTCAGTGTTTGGGACATCAATATATTAGAGTATTTGCTTGCTATGAAAAACACTTGAAGTAGAAACTCTCAACGTTACATAAACCTGTTGACGTTACATGATGACTTGGCACATTCCAAGTAGCTTCCACGTGTCACTCTGATTTGTGACTTACATGTGCCTAAAATGCCAATTTCAACTTGACACTTGTCACTTTCTGACTGAGCCATGTGTCCTTGCTGACATGCTCTGCTGACGTGGTCTGTCATTGACATCACTCAAGATGACATGGACCTTGATACGTGTCTTCCTCCTTGACTTCAGAGCTTCGGCTTTCAGGGTTTTGAAAAACTCTCATCTTTGATTCTTCGAATCACAAATCCCTAAATTTTTTATCTTATGCCACATGCCCGCCTTCCAACCGACGGCTAGGATCTCTTTGGAATTTTAGAATTTGCGAGTTTGGGATCCTTGAGTCATTGTCACTCCAAATTATCCAAGTCTAGAGTTCTGAAGGAAATCACAGCTAACCGTTGTGCAGCTTCTCCCAGATCTATCTATCCTCATACCTTTGCGATCTGACGGCCCAAAGCTTATCGGGATTTCTCATTTCACGAGTTTGGAGGACTACTCACCTCCCTTATTCCATTCATGATTTCCCAATATCCACTTACATTGGATCGACGTTCCATGACCGTTCATGATCCAATGGTCCAGATCATATCGCGATTTCATGTTTCGCGAGTTCATGCAACACTGTCTTTGAATTTACTAATATGCGAGTCAACGAAATTCTAGTCACTTGCCACGTGTCCTCTTGATCCAATGGATCAAATCATTTCGCTTCTTTGGAGTGTTAACTAACTCCTGGGCTTATCCTCCTTGTAGCCCCATTGGATCCGACGGTTGATGAGTATTCTTGAAGAAGATCAATGGTCACAATCTTTCAATGGTCCTCATGCCCACGATCACTCAAATGAATGATGTGCATTGTATTAGACGATCAACATGGTCAAACTCTTGATCGGATGGTTGCTGAGCTTCTCATTCTGATCAAATGGTTGCTGAGGCTTCTCGCATTTTCTGCGCATTGAGCAATTGTTCAGTATTTTCACTGATCCCGGCGATATCTCTGCAATCTGTTCTTCCTTCAGAGCTTGATCATTGAATCATTGTTGATCCTATCATGATTAAAAATAGTCACAAAATACTTCTGGACTTCTGAGCTTTGATCTTCATACAATTTTCTTTTGTTGTTCACTCCTCCTCATGAGCTTGTGCTGTCGATATCTGCATTTTCTATATTCTTGTTGACTAATATACTATTGACATCAATGACAATGTCATCTGTCATTTAACAATAGATCATCACTTCAACTGTTGACATCAATGAAAATCTCATCTAATGTATTTCATCATTACAGATCATCACTTCGAATGTTGACATCAATGACAATATTTCCAACAATCTCCCCCTTTGTCATTGAGGTCAACACACTAACTTCATATAAAAAACTCCCCCTGTGATGATGCTTTCCTTTTATGAAGTTTTCCTTTTATGAAGTTTGTCTCCCCCTTTGACATCAATGGCAAAGGGTTTCTTCTCCTATGATCCGTCAGTATAAGTACTTCTCTATCCACTAGTAGCTCCTCCTATAATCAACCTTTTTTTTTCATAAACGAATGACTCCCCCTGTCAATATGCTCGCTCTCTGCTTCTAACTACTCTCCCTTTTTATATCTAAAGAGGTAGATCTTCCTGAAAAGGTTTCATCCCCTGTTGATTTACTAACTTCTTATCTTAGTTGCTTAGGATTTTTGTGTTTCATATGAGTAGTATTTTTGATACAAATTTTTGTAGTGATTGAGTCTTTTCAAGACTTAATATAATTACTTTCAATTTTTTAGTCAGAACTACCCTTGAGTTTTTACTAACTGTTCTCCTTCTTTGTTTCTAGAAGGATAGTTTTTCTTGACAGGGTTTCTTTTCTTGTTAACTTTATGGAATTTCATTTACCTCATTTTGTACATAATAATGTTACTTCTGCGGATGTCGCTATCCTACTAGAACACTGGGCAATTGTATCTCATCTTTATTTAAACAACCCTTGGTTCTGTCCATCGATTCTCATCGATAACTAACTAGGATATCAATTGTTTTTATTTTCTTCATCTTCAAGGTCCTCCTTGGTATAGGGACACTTGGATGCAAAATGGACAACTTTTCCACAGTTAAAACATTTGAAAAGAAGCTTGTCTTTGTACTTCCCTGATCCTTTCTGAAGTTTTCTAATGAGATTGGCTTCTTCCACATCAAATTCTTCATGATGGATGGATTGAGGTTTTCTCTCTTGATTTATCTTTGTCTCAGATGCTTTGAAAGTTGTTTCATCTTTTGTTGATTTATCACGCCCCGTTCTCATTTCATATGTTGTAAATATTCCATGGAGTTGATCAACCGTGAGTGTATTTAGATCAGATCTATCTAAATTTGAAGAAATCTTTGCATCATATCTCATAGGTAATGATCTTAAGATTTTTTGCACAATGTGTTTATCTGTAACTTCTTCTTGTTGTTCTAGCGTTGAAGATTCATCTTCAATATCATTATTATGTGCACCAGAAGCTTCTTTATCCTTGTTTTGAGAATATTCCTTATTAGAAGTTTCATCCTCCAAACTCTTATTATTAACTTCATCAGATTCATGAATAATATTTTATTTATCTTTCTTATTTGGTACTTCAGATTTTCTTTTCCATGTCTTTTTATTTACTCTTGTTTTCATATTGTATGATGCATTTCTCATTGATTTTTTTCTTGGGCTCCAATAGTTATAGGCTTTTTGGCCATATCCACCACAACTATAGCATCTCATAGTGTAACAATGTGGAGCAACATGTCCAACACGATTGTAGTTCAACATATTATACTGTTTTTGAACCTACCAATTTTTTTTCTTCCATGATGCCTACATTCCAAGGCTTTATGACCATATTCATTACAAGAGAAACAATAACCGTTAAAAACACTCTCATACCTTCTTTGATTCATTCATGAAGGTGTCTCTCTTCTGAACTTTATTTGAGGTATATGAATAGCTTCTGGATGTCTTCCATCATCTGATCTTCTAAATTTTGTAGGGTTTCTTTTATTTCTTAAATGTGAAGAACCTGAGTCAGACATGCTTTCACTTTTTGCAAATGAAGGAGCTGTGTTAGACTTGTCTTCATATTTTGTAAGTGAAGGACCTGTGTCGAAATATTGTGGAGAGTCCTTACTTTTATTGATGGTTGAGTCTTCATCTTCATCCTTGATAGGAATGTCTTATGTGTCTTTATTTGTGATTTGATACATATTTTCTAACTTTAGCCATAAGTCCTTAGCGAATGTGCATATTCCTATGCTTTTCTTGAGTGTATTTGATAGTCCATTGAGAAGAATCTTCGATGCCACTTCATTATTCTTCCTTGATCTTCTTTGGACTGTAATCTTGGATAGATTTTTTGATGTAGTTAAGTCCCACGGCTTGCTTACTACTGAATTCCAAACCTCAGATCCTTTTGACTTCAAATACTGTTTCATATTTTCTCTCCATGAGGAGTAATCTGATCCATCAAATAACAGAGCTTCAATTGCGAAGAGAACCATCTATATACCCATTTCTTTACGATCTACGTTCCAGTGTTTAAACTATGTTTTTAAGGAACCTCACTCTGATACCAATTGAAGAACACATGGCCCACACTAAGAGTGGGGGGTGAATTAGTGTGTGGACTATTTTAACAACTTCTTTACACAAGTTACCAGTTAAAACATAATTGAACAGATTAAGAACAATCACATCATAATTACAATGAACACAAAGACACTAGATGTTTGTATAAACTTTTGTATAATAAATATAAACATAGTAATACAAATATATGTGAAAGAGGATTTTCTTTTAGCACCAGCTAAATGTTTCAGCACCAACTGAAGTGAGAAGCACCAACTCCTCAGAGAGCACCAGCTCTCTACCAAGACCCATCTTGGTGCAAGTCACAGCTTGTTGCAAGACCCAACTTGCTGATAGAACCCAATCTATCCAACTAGAGTTTATTCAACTCCTGTATTAGTGATCCATTATAGAATCAACTCAATATTATGATCAGAGGTATATCATAAGACACTCATCACCACATTTCATCTTCTCTATAAGTCACATTTCCTTTCCTATGATATCTTCTTGGAATCTTCTTCGGCTTTTGATCTTCTGTTTTGAATTGCAGAGACACTTTCTTCTCACCACTTTTTCTCGTTTATATAATCTTCAAACTGGTGTGAAATTTAAAACATTGTGTCCCTTTATATGAACCATTGTACCTTTTCATTTAAAATGATAAACTAAACTTTAATTAATATCATTTTTCCTTTTTATTCTTTATTCATATTTTCATGATTTATTCTCTTTTAATCATGACTGTGTATTGGTTCATTCTTCGACCATTGCGCCTCTTTGATTAATAAATCTTAATTATTGTTTATTTATTTTACGGTGAAGGTTTTCCATAAATTGATCACAGTCATGGATCAATTTCATTCTTTAAACTCGATCCTGAATCTCTGTTATATTGATAAAGACCAGATTCCTTGGAGGTGATTCCTTCAAACCATTTCATATAACCGTGCATCACAGGACCACGTGTTTTACCAACTATAGAGATGTATAGTTAAACGCTTATAGCATATGACCACTGACATAGAACCACAAGCTTACCAACTAAGTGACATACATTTTGTCCCTTTAATCCTTTTTACCTTATGACCAACGATGGGGACCTCATGCTTAGGCAATTAGACCAAAACGAGCGGTTTATTAAATTAACGGTCATGATTCGATCTCTGATGGGATGGACGTCTGACGGAGCTTCGAGATTTTTCCCATTGGGTCTTCGTGACTTACTAAATTTCAAAATTCCCAATTATGATATCGCCGATACAATCGTGCGATTCACGTTTATATCGCAGAGATACATCCACGGTCCACTTTAACCTTGCACTCATACTTTTACTACAAAATCTGAAGACCATGATTTAATCATTCATCAAGATGGATGGCCACCATAATTTTGGCACTTTTGCCTTTCAAAGTTTTTGTGAAATCCAACATGTCAAATCTCCTGAATCTGTAACTCTACTAACGTGTGTCCCTTTCGAAATTTTGGCGTTCGGGAATTTGAGATATTGGAGTATTTTCTTGCTATAAAAAACTCCTGAAGTAGAAACTCCTGACATTACGTAAACCTGTTGACGTTACATGATGACTTGGCACATGCCGAGTAGTTTCCATGTGTCACTCTGATTCATGACTTACATGTGCCTGAAATGCCAATTTCAACTTGACACTTGTCACTTTCTGACTGGGCCATGTGTCCTTGCTAACGTGGTCTGTCATTGACATCACACAAGATGACGTGGACCTTGATACGTATCTTCCTCCTTGACTTCGGAGCTTCGACTTTCAGGGTTTTGAACAACTCTTGTCATTGATTCTCTGAATCACAAATCCCTGAATTGTTGATCTTATGCCACGTGCCCACCTTCCAACCGACAGCTAGGATCTCTTCGAAATTTCAGAATTCGCAAGTTTCAGATACTTGAGTCATTGTCACTCCAAATTATCTGAGTCCAAAGTTCTGAAGGAACTCATAGCTAACAGTTGTGAAGCTTCTCCCATATCTAACGATCATCGTACCTTTGTGATTTGATGGCCCAGAGATTTTCATGATTTTTCATTTCGCAAGTTTGGAGGAATACTCACCTCCCTTCTTCCATTCCTGATTTCCCGATATCTGATTTTCGATATCCGCTTACGTTGGATCGACGGTCCACGACCCTCCATGGTCCAATGGTCCAGATCAGAATGCGATTTCGTGTTTCGCAAGTTCATGCAACACTGTCTTTGACTTTTTTGATTTGTGAGTCAGCGAAATTCTATTCATTTTCCACGTGTCCTCTTCATTCAATGGATCAAATCATTTCATTGCTTTGGAGTGTTAACTAACTCCTGGGCTTATCCTCCTTGCAACTCCACTGGATTTGACGACTGACGGGTATTCTTGAATAACATCATCTGTCACGATATTTTAATGGTCCTCATGCCCATGGTCACTCAAATGACCGATGTGCATTGTATCAGATGATCAACATGGTCAAACTCTTGATTGGACATTTTTTGAGCTTCTCATTCTGATCATATGAATGATAAGACTTCTCGCATTTTCTGCGCACTGAGAAAATGTTAAGTATTTTCACTGATCTCGACGATATCTTTGCAATCTATTCTTCCTTCAGAGCTTGATCATTGAATCATTGTTGATCCTATCATGATCAACAATAGTCATGAAATAATTCTGTACTTATGATCTTTGATCTTCATACAATTCGCTTCTGTTGTTTTCTCCTCCTCATGAGCTTGCGTTGTCGATCTCTGCATTTGCTATCTTCTTGCTGACTGATATACTGTGGACATCAATGACAATGTCATCTGTCATTTAACAAAAAATCATCACTTCAAATGTTGACATCAATGACAATCTCATTTGATGTATTTCACCACTTCGTCTATTGACATCAATGACAATATTTCCAACATAGCATGCTCTAGGAGCCTGTTTAGACCATACAAGGCCTTCTTCAATTTACACACATAATCTGCGTTCTCTGACAACGGAAATCCTTCTGGTTGTTTAATGTAGATTTTTTCTTCAAGTTCCCCATTCAGAAAAACTGATTTCACATCCATCTGATACACTTTAATATTCTTGGAGCATGCATAAGCTAGGAGAAATCAGATTGCTTCCATTCTAGAAACTGGAGCAAATGTCTCTTCAAAGTCGATTCCTTCAACCTATGTGTATCCTTTACATACCATTCTATCTTTTTTTCTTGTAACATGTCCATCTTCATTCAATTTATTTATGAATACCCACTTTGTGCCAATCACATTCTTAATTTTTGGTCTTGGAACCAATTCCCAAGTGTCATTCTTCTCTATTTGATCCAATTCTTCATCCATGGCCTTATTCCAAAATTCATCCTTGTTGGCCTCTTCAAAATTGTTTGGTTCAATCGTAGATGAGAGTGCTAGGTGTGTTTGTTCTGGTGAACATATTCTTCTTCTAGTCTCAACTCCTGCATCTTTGTTTCCGATAATCTGATCTGAAGGATGATTCTTCTGTACTCGTTTGCTAGGTGTCTTTGGAGGAACTTGCTGAAATTTCTCTTCTACTTCTATCTGATCCTCTTCATATTTTCCTTCTACTTGATCTTCTTCATGTTTTGATTCTTCCTCGTAAATATGTTCCATTGATTCATTTTCTTATTCCTTTAATTATTGTCTACCTATTTCATCAATTGTTACGTTGATGTTTTCCACAACTTTGTTCAATATCAGGTTGTAACACTTGTATTATTTCCTTGTACTTGAGTAACCAATAATTACTCCTTTTTCCACACGAGAGTCAAACTTTCCCATTCTTCCATATTCTCTTTTGATGTAGCATTTGCTTCCAAAAACTATGAATTTATTTACATTTTTTGGTCTTCCTTTCCATCGCTTGTAGGGAGTTTTGTCAGTCTTATTTCTGAGTATTACTATGTTTTGAATGTGAAATGTTGTATGAACTTCCTATATCCAAAATATATCTATCAATTTGGAATCCATTATCATTGTTCGAGCCATTTCATGTATTGTCCTGTTTTTTCTTTCAACAACTCCATTCTATTGAGGATTCCTAGCAACGAAAAATTTCCTTTTTATTCCATGCCTCTTGCAGTGGTCCATAAATTCCTTTGAACTGAAATCTCCTCCATTATCAGATCTCAAGCATTTGATTTTTGAATCCATTTCATTTTCAACCATTTTCTTGTAGACCTTGAAGTTTTCAAAAGATTCTGACTTATTCTTGAGAAAGAAAACTGCAGTCATTCTTGTATAATCATCAACTAATAACATAAAGTATTTCTCACCTTTTAAACCCTTTATTGTAGTTGGTCCAACTAGATCAGTATGTACAATTTCCAGTGGTATTGTCATTGAATATTCCTTTGATTTGAACCTGGTCTTTGTTTGCTTTCCTTGTTGACAATGTTTGCATGAAGTGTTGATTGGTTTCATGATTTGGGGAATTTCTTTAACTGCTTCCTTTTTGCTGACTTTGACAAGGTTATCAAAATGTATGTGACCCATTATTTTTTTCCATAGCCAACTTTCATCTTCCTTTCCTAGGAAACACTTTTCATTTCCAATTACACTTAATACGTATATGTTGCTTGAAGTTCTCACAGCTGTTGCAATCAATTTTCCTGAACCTTCTTTTCTTATCTTGCACTTTTGTGAATTCAAAGTAACTTTATGACCTTGGTCACACATTTGACTCGCAATTAGAAGATTTTGTTTCATATCTTCTACTAGTAGAACATTTTCTGCCTTGGTATTCTTGTTCCCAATTATGATTGTGCCTTTTCCAATGATTTTAGCTTAATCATCATTTTTGAAGGAGACTGATCCATCTCTTTCCTTTCTTAATGTAAGAAAGTTGTCTCTATCACCTGTCATGTGTTTTGAACAACCATTGTCAACATACCAACCACATTTCCTCTGCTTATCTTGTAGAGTAAGTGTGCATTCTTCATTTCTATATTGATTCTACTTTCTTATCCATGTCCTTTTCTGAGGTTCCTTTCTGTGACTGTTGTTATTCTATTGTGGTTCTCTAGGAGAGACTTTCATTCTGTAATCTTTGGCCATGTGTCCAAAGTTGTTACATTTGTATCATTCCACTTCAGTGTTCAAAGATGAAAACATGTTGTAACTTCTTCTTTGTGTTTCACTAGGCCTTCTTGGATAACCCTTTTGTGTATGACATTCAAATTTGTTTATGTTCTTGTTGTTAGCTCTACAATTCACAGCTTTATGTCCAAAATTATTACATCCATAACATAAACGAAAAAAGATAGTTTGATAATTCGGAGTTGAAGATCTTCNAACCCTTTTGTGTATGACATTCAAATTTGTTTATGTTCTTGTTGTTAGCTCTACAATTCACAGCTTTATGTCCAAAATTATTACATCCATAACATAAACGAAAAAAGATAGTTTGATAATTCGGAGTTGAAGATATTCTGAAAGGAGGTACTATTATGAATTCTTCTTCTTCCTGAGGCCTATCTATCGGTTGTTGATTCTTAAATATGAATCTTCTCGATAGAGGAGTGTCCCTATAATCTTCCTTGTAGATCTTACTATCCCCTTTGATTGTTTCTGCATAGATTTTTGGATATGTTTCTTGCTCTGTTGTTTTGGAGCTTGATCCCTTTTCTATTTTATTGTATCCAAGTCTAGACTTGTCATGATGAGGTTTTTGACTGTTGATAATGGCATCCAAAACTTTTGAGTTGTTCTGCATATTTTTCTTTTGAATATCCTTTCTTAATGTGACAATCTTTGCTTCCAAATTTCCAATGATCCTGTCTTTTTCTTCTAGCTTTTCTTTGAGTGCTTCTTCAATTATTTTATCTTATTCTATTTGAACCTTCAAATTTGTGATCGTTTGTTCTAGTTCTTGAGTGTTTTCTTTCTTGTCTACTTTCGCTTGTAGTTTCTTGTTTTTATTCTTTTCTCTTCTGATAACTTCTATGGCACACAACAATTCTTCTTGGTAGTCAACTTCTACCTCTTCATATTCTTCTTCGACCTCTTCATATTGTTCTTCGGAGTCTTATTTATCAGAGTCTTCTACTTCCATGAATAGAACTTTTTTTGTCTCATTGTCATTGACTTCATCTTCATCTGATGATGATCTGTCTTCTTTGGTGCATAAGGTTTTCTTGAAAACTTTCTTTCTGGTTATTTTTCCTTTATATGTTTGTTTTCTATTTGAGTAACCTTCATCATTTATCTGTTTCTAATGAGGACATTTGTTAACAAAATGACCAATACCATCACAATTAAAGCAAATCAAAGTAATATTACCTCTATACCTATCGTTGGTTCTGTTGTTCAATCTTCTGACAAATTTAGCCACTTCTTCATCATCTTCCGAGACGTCACTGATGTTGCTATGCTCTTTTTTCTTTTTTCTTTCCCTTTTTCTTTGACCTTTTGAATGCTTTGAAAGATGCTTCTTTTCTATCTCGATTTTCTTGTTTAGTTCTCATTTCATATGCTGTGAAGATTCCATGTAGTTCATCCATGCTTATTGAGTTTCAATATGCTCTTTCTTCTAGTGTTGATATCTTAGGGTCAAATGGCATAGGAAGAGATCTTAGTACCTTTTGAACAATTACAGATTCTTTGATTTCTTCTCCCAATCCCATGATTACATTTATTGTTTCATCAACTCGTAAAAAGTAAGCTACAATATTCTCATCTTCCTTCATATTAAGTTGTTCGAACTGACCTCTATAAGTTCGAAGCTTTGTTTCTTTGACTTTTGAATCTCCTTCATAAAAATTTTGAAGTTTGTCCCAAATATCTTTAGCGGATCTACAATGTGCAACTTTGGTGAATATCGATTCTCCAAGACCATTCAGAAGTGCATTTGTGGCTTTGGAATTATTCTGACCGAGTTTCATTGCTTTGTCATTTGTCGACAGAATTGTTGGTGCTGTGTATCCATCTACAATTGATTTCCAAATTTCAAATCCCCATGCTTATATATATGTTTGCATCCTTATTCTTCAAAATGCATACTTTTGTCCATCAAACTGTGGTATTCCATTTTATACATGTTGTTGCTCTCCATGATCTACCTTTTAGTGGTTTAACGAGTTTCTAAAGGAACATACTCTGATACCAATTGTTGGATTATTGAGAGTGGGGGTGAATCAATAATAGATAAATTTAATCCTTTTTAATCAATGTAGCATTATCATCCAATATTTGCAGTTTAAATAAAAAATGAACAAATGAACAATCATACACATACACAGTACACCAGTGTTTTTATGTGGAAACCCAAAGTGGGAGAAAACCACAGAATGCTTTTTTTTATATGTATTGAATAATTACATTCTTTGGAAGCACCAACTTCCTTTGTTTTCCAGCTGCAACCGGAAAGAGGCTCCAACCCCCTAGTTTCTTAGGCTACAACCTGAGGGAAGCTCCAATTTAACACATCCCGCCACCCATAGGCCTAGGTATGCTACCTTCAAGCCCACCCTTGGACTTATTTCTCTTACTGATACATTTTTAAAATAATAAGGATGCATAAAAGAAACGATATAACGACATGCACAACAATAACCAGCAAGCATGCATATTCTAAATATTCAGTTAAACAATAAATAAATACACAGTGGAATACATTCATATAAAGATAAATAATACCATAATAGAGAGAACTTATATTTATAAAATAAGACACCAAGTGGCTACATACCAAGGATGCTCCACCCAACCATAGACACTACTGCTCCAAATCTCAACAACAGTGTCACCCCCGAGCTAGGGATGTGAATCCACAAGGATGGTTCCAGAGTGTTACTTGGCTTCCTGAACCAGTCAACACTCAAGCTCTCAAAGGCTTTCCCAGCACTCACAACAATCCAAGTACCTAACTCTCTTCTACCCATCTTGCACCACCCAAGAGAATGGACCTCCACCCTTCTCTACCATGTAGTCCCTCAGGTAGTACTTCTCCTTCCAGGGCTCCAACACAACTGGACCAGAATATCCATGCTGGAACTCTCAGGACTCGCAGCTGTGAACAAAGATGGACATAGGACAACCCATCTCAGACATGTAGGCCTCAATTCATGGTTGGATTACACCAGCGACTTGTACATCCAATGATACCATGGGTGCTCTTCAACAATTTGTTTTCCTTTCCCCAAGCTAAAAAACGAATGAGGAAGATGAATGAGTGACGAAAAATGAATGGATTGATATCTCCACCCAAGGTGCGAAGMAGTGAAAAATCAGTGAATGAGTGTGTGAGAGAAATAATGGAATGAAAGAAGAAGTGAATTAGCGAAACCCCCCCCAATAGACCAGGGGATGGTTTAAGTATCTCTTGGGTAATCAAGAACCTCTTGGAATCCCTCTCAATAATCTCACGTAACCGATCCACTCCCTTAGTCATAAGGGTAATCAAAATAGGAATAAACATTTAACCCCTCAAGCCCCCTCTCTTGTGGAATCATAGCCCCATATAACTCTAGTCCTTGTCTGTCTAGCAGCCAACAATGTATTCATTATTAATAATGATCAAAACATTACATTTCTTGGGCACACTGGCCTTTTAATAAGTATTTGGAAACTATGGCCTCTCAGTAGTGTAACAATACATTATTTAATATGGGGCTCAAAACCTAGGGTGTTACATCCCCTCCCTCTCATTTTGGCACTATCCTCAGTGCATATACAAAATAGAGATCAAAATCTCAAAATTTATTCAAAAATTTGTGGGCACTCTGCCCGCATGGGATCTTCATGCTCCCAGGTAGCATCTTCATGCTCACAGGTAGCATATTCAGAACCATAGAGGTTCCATTGAACTTTTACCAGCTCTATAACTTTATTCTGGAGTATTTTGGATTTTCTTTCCAATACTCACACTGGATGGACCTGAAAGTCTCCCTCTGTCTTTACCTGAATCAAATGCCAATCAATAACATGGTTAGGATCATGTACATATTTATTTAGTAAAGAGACATGAAATACATTATACACATTCATGGAAGAAGGAAATACAAGGATGTATGCAATTGGCCCTATTCTGTCTAATATTTCAAATGGAACACATAATCTGGCTACTAGCTTTGTACAACTACCCAATTTCAAGGAACCTTTCTTGGGATTCACTTTCAAAAGTACATGTTCCCCTACTTTAAATTCTCTAGCCATCATGTTCTTATCTACATAGACTTTCTATCTATCCTGAGTTGCCTTTAAATTATGTTTGATCTTAACCATCCGGTCTTCCATATCCTTGATCAACTCTCACCCAAGTACCACTCTATCTGCTGGGTTGTCCCAGCTCACTGGACTATTGCATTTCCTACCATACAAGGCTTCAAATAGGCTCATTCTCAATGAATATTGATACCCATTATTATATGCAAACTCAACCAAATGCAAGTAATCTTCCCACTTAGATGGCTTATCCATCACATACATTCTCAACATATCTTCAATTACTCAGCTGACCCTCTCTATTTTCCCATATGATTATGGATGGTATGTTGTACTAAAGTTTATATTTGTACCAAATCCTTTAAACAATCCCCTCCATAAATTGGAGGTAAAATTTGTATCTCTGTCCGAGACAATTGTCCTAGGTATCCCATGCAATCTAGCAATCACCCTCACGTAAATTTCTGCAATATTAGTCATTGTATGTGTTGTTTTTACAGGAACAAAATGAGGAGACTTTGTTAAATTATCAACCACCACCATGATTGAATGATGTTTCCTTGTTGTCCTAGGGAATTTAGTTATGAAATAGATGGTTATCACATCCCGTTTATTCTTTGGGATTGGTAATGGTTGCAACAAACCTGTTGGGTGCCTATGCTCATCTTTCACCCTCTGACATTACATACATCAAGCAATGTAATCAGCAACATCCTTTTTCATTCCCAGCCAAAAGAATTGGCTTCTTACTGCTGTAATCATTTTATGGTAACCGAGATGTCCAACATAAGGAACATCATGCATTTCCTTCAATACCAAATTCCCCAGTTCTTCGGAACTAGGAACATAGATCTTATTCTTAGGCATAAGTAATCCATCTTCATTTATCTCATACTCCTTTATTTTCTATTGTACATCTCCTTATTGTAATATTTTCTTTACCTATAGGTAATGTTGATCTGTAACAATATCATCTAAAATTTTTCTCTTCAAGTCTGACTAATGCATATTGACAGCAACAACATACATGAGATACAGTCTTCTACTAAGTGCATTGGAAAATTTATTCTCTTTTTCTTTGATATGTTTGATATAGAGGTCATATTCATTTAAAAATTCCAGCCATCTTGTTTTCATGGCATTCAAGGTTGGTTGTTCAAAAAGATACTTCAAGCCAATGTGGTCTGTCCTTAATTCAAATTTCTTCCCCATGAGATAATTCCTCCACATATTCAAGGCGTGGACAATGGAAGCAAGCTCCAAGATGTGTGTGGCATAGTTCCTCTCATGTTCCTTAAGATTTCTGGACTCATAACCAATGACATGTCCATTTTGCATGAGGAATCCCCCAATTCCTTCCTTACATGCATATGTACATATCACAAAACTCTCATTTGGGTCAACAATCTTTAACATAGGTGCACTAGTAAGTATTTCCTTCAACAAATTAAAATTCTCTTCACACTTAGGTGTCCATTCAAATTTAGTTCCCTTCTTTTGCAAAGAAGTGATGGGATGAGCAATCTTAGAGAACCATACTATGAACCTTCTGTAGTAACTAGCTAATCCCATAAAAGATCTGACTTATGATACATTTTTGGATGTTGTCCATCCTCTAGTGGCTCAATCTTCTCTGGATCTATTTTTTGTTGGTTGTGGAGCCTGATTATCTTCCTGATTTCGAGGTCTTTTACTTTCAACCATGTTTATACCCCATGAAGTATTTACACCCCAGAAGTATGTACACTCTTCCACGCGGGGGAGTGCAAAGGGGGGTACCCCCTTTGCAGGGTCTGGGGGGGCTATCCCCACGGCTGGGGGGTCTGGGGGCAAGTGGGCCCCCNTAGAGATTATATTAGGGTTTTTTTCCCTAGAAGGCAACCCTCTTTTATGAGGGAAATATATTGTGGCTATGTAGGTTGGCAAGTATTGTATTCTGAGAGAGGAGACTGTGAGAGAAAGAAGAGGAAGTTACAACAGGTTTTGCTGTAGGTTGTATCCCTTCATTCTGTTGGATAATAATAAATAAAGGACCTGGCAATTTCTCTAGTGGACGTAGCCCACAATGGGTGAACCACGTAAATCTGTCTCTCTTGTATTGTGTATCTTCTGCATTTTATTTCTGCATTTGTTTTATTTTATTGCTCCACGGTCCTATTTTTCTAACAACTGGTATCAGAGCGTAAGGTAACTCGTAGGAAAAGAGCGTTCTTGGTTCAAGTGGGAGCAATGTCGGAAGATGGAAAGTTTAGGGTTGAGAAATTTAACGGCCAAAACTACCAGTTATGGAAGACGCAGATGGAAGATTATTTATATCAAAAGGATATATTCCTACCATTGAGCAGAGTAGCAAAGAATTCGGTGGCCATGAAGGATGAAGAATGGGAGATTCTTGGCAGAAAGGCTCTAGGAATGATACGGCTAAGCCTGGCAACATCGGTGGCTTTCAATATCTCGAAAGAAAAGACAACGGAGGGTTTGATGGATGCATTGGCCAAATTGTATGAAAAACCCTCAACGTCCAATAAGGTATTTCTAATGAAGAGATTATTTAATATGAAGATGTCGGAAGGTGGGTCTATTGCAGATCATTTAAATGAATTTAATATGGTTACTAATCAACTAAGTTCTGTAAAAGTGTACTTTGATGATGAGGTTAGGGCTCTTATAATATTGTGCTCATAGCCAGAAAGCTGGAATGGCTTGGTCATGGCTGTAAGTAACTCTGTCTATGGTTCAAATACTTTAAAATTTGATGATGTTGTTGGTGTTATCCTTAGTGAGGAAATGCGACAGAAAAGCACAGGTGAGACATCAGGTAATGTGTTGAACATGGAGAACAGGGGAAGACAAAAGGATAGAGGAAAAGGCTCAGGGAACTATGGGAATTCTAGGAAGGGCAGATCCAAATCCAGACTTGGAAAGATAGAGTGCTGGAATTGTGGGAAGAAAGGACATCTAAAGAAAGACTGCAGAGCTCCAAAGAAACAAAGAGATGGACAGCATGAGAGAAATCAGGAAGAAAATGTAATAGGTGATGTGTTACAAGATGCTTTGATTCTTTCTATAGATAATATTTCCGAGTCTTGGGTAGTAGATTTAGGGGCTTCATTTCATGCCACACCCCATAGGAAACATTTTCTAGATTATGTTCAAAGTGATTTTGGACAGGTTCATTTGGGTGATGATGCACCATGCAAAATTGTTGGAATGGGTAAGGTAAAAATAAAGAAAAGAAATGGAAACCAATGGTTGTTGAAAGAGGTAAGACATATTCCATATTTAAGGAAAAATCTAATTTCAACAGGGCAGTTGGCAAGTGAAGGTTGTATATCCATATTTACAGATAAGACGTGGAAGGCCATCAAATGATCATTGGTGATAGCGAAAGGAGAGAAGGTAGGTACATTGTATTTATGTACTGGTAATACTGACTCTTCTATATCTTCATAGGCTGGGACACATGAGTGAGAAGGGTATGCAGATAATTCACAAAAGAAATTTGCTGCCAGATCTTAAACAAATTGATTTGGACTTCTGTGAGCATTGTGTTTATGGAAAACAAAAGAGAGTCAGATTTCTCAGAGTCGGAAAAGGAAAGAAGAATGAAAGGTTAGAGCTTGTGCATACAGATGTATGGGGACCAGCTCAGGTATCATCTCTTGGTGGCTCTCATTATGATGTTACTTTTTGTTGATGATGCAACTAGAAAAACTTGGGTTTATTGCATTCGACAAAAATCTGATGTTTTTGATACTTTTAAGAAATGGAAAG
>JASDQU010103337.1:181538-195606 GCA_032191745.1 Picea mariana | reverse complement strand
TGAAGATGAAGATGAGAAATTTTCCAGGTCCAAGAAGGTTCAGAGTTCAACATATACAACAACGATGGAGTTGTTGAGATCAGTCTCCAAGTGGGAGATTATTGGTTGTGGAGCCTAATTATCTTCCTGATTTAGAGGTCTTTTACTTTCAGTCGTGTTTATACCCCATGAAGTATTTACACCCCATAAGTATGTACAATCTTCCATGCGGGGGAGTGCAGAGGGGGGGTACCCCCTCTGCGGGGTCTGGAGGGGATATCCCCCCGATTGGGGGGTCTGGGGGCAAGTGGGCCCTCGAAACAAAAATTTCCTTGTAAAAGTATATTGTACATTCATTGTAAATCTGGACCATTCATTATAAGGTCACAGATCTAACGATAGAGATTATGTTAGGGTTTTTTTCCCTAGAAGGCAACCCTCTTTTATGAGGGAAATGTATTGCGGCTATGTAGGTTGGCAAGTATTGTATTCTGAGAGAGGAGATTGTGAGAGAAAGAAGAGGAAGTTACAGCAGGTTTTGCTGTAGGTTGTATCCCTTCATTTTGCTAGATAATAATAAAGAAAGGACCTGGCAATTTATCTGGTGGACGTAGCCCACACTGGGTGAACCACGTAAATCTGTGTCTCTCTTGTATTATGTATCTTCTGTGTTTTATTTTCGCATTTGTTTTATTTTATTGCTCCGCGGTCCTATTTTTCTAACATTTCTATGCCCTGGTCTTAAATAATGTGTCCCAAGTAATGGATTTGCTTTTGACAAAAATAAAACTTACTCAGCTTGGCATACAACTGATATTCTCTCAGCACTTGCAATACCAATCTTAAGTGATATTCATGCTCCTCTTCAGAATTAGAGTACAAAAGTATGTCATCCAAGAATACTATGACAAAATTATCCAAACAATTTCTGAATATGCCATTCATTAAGCACATAAAGACAACTAGTGCATTGGTCAGTGCAAATGGTACCACTACAAATTCATAATGCCCATACCTGGTTCTAAAATTTTTCTTATGAATGTCTTCCTCCTTGATTCTTACCTTATGGTATCCTGACCTGAGGTCAATCTTTGAAAATACATTTTCTCCTCTTAGTTGATCAAAGAGGTCATCAATTCTGGGTAGAGGATACTTGTTCTTTACAGTATACTTATTCAGTTTTTGAAAGTCAATACACAGCCTCAAGGTTCCATCCTTCTTTTTGAAAAAAAGTATTGGGGCTCCCCAAGGTGAAACACTTGGACGTATGTACCCTTTCTTAAGAAACTCCTCCAACTACATTTGTAATTCTTTTAACTCTGGTGTGCTAATTTTGTATGGTGTTTTTGACACCGGAGAATCTCTTAGCATTAAATCAATTGAGAAATCTATGTCCTTTCTTGGTGGAAACCCTAGTATTTCTTGGAATACATCTTCAAATTCCTGTAGTACCAAGAAATATTCAAGGCTTGGCCCTTTCGTATTTTATGGCTCTTCCACATGAGCTGCATAGAATTTACATCCTTTTCTAAAACATCTCTTCAGTTGTAAGGATGAAATCTCCCTTATAGAGATGGGTATTGGGACTCCTTTCACAATGATTTGTTTTCCATCACCATAAATACATGTAATTGTCTTTCTATGACAATCTAGGACAACATGATGCTTGTCCAACCAATCCATTCCAATTAGAATATCATAAGACCCCAAGGGTATGATATTCATATCAACACTAGTATTCACACCATTAAGACTTATGGAACAACTTTTGACCATATCATAGATTTTCCTTTTGGTTCCAGTGGCTAATTGAACCAAACTTGATTTTCCAAGCTTACTTTTCTCCAAATGTAATCTATCCACTATTTTAGGATCAATGTAACAATGACTTGCTCTCGAATCAATTAAAATAGTAACAAGTTGGTTTATGATCTTACCTTCCACCTCGATCATATAGGAATGGTATTCTTCTTGTTGATCATCTAACGTTGCATAAATCCTTCCCATATATTTGACTGTTGTAGCCTCTTGGACATTGTGCACAGTATTTACTTTGTCCTTTCTATGTGGGAAATACTTGTACAGGTGATCTTCCTTGCATCCCCAACATTGGATTGGTGGTATTCCCCTTTTTCCCAAGGAGTATTCTTTCTTGGATTCACCCTTAGCATTCTGATCTTGATGATTTCTATTAGGCTCATTCCTATTGAAGGGAGGTTTGAATCCTTTCCACCTCTATTCATACTCCTCCTTCTTCTTATCCTTCCAAGATTTATGCATGGATTATCTTCCCTGGCCTTGCTCATACAAGTATTTAGCTTTCTTGATGGCCTCAGTCAAGGTCTTGGGATGATCATAACTAATATTTTATTTATAAAAGGTTGGTAGCCCACTTAGAAATCTCTCTATTTTCACCTTCTCATCATCAATGAACTTGACATATTTTAACAATCCCAAGAACTTCTTCTCATATTCTTCCATAGTCATTCTTCCTATCCTGAGTTCAAAGAACTCCTGCATTTTCTTTTCATAGAAATGCTCTGAGAGGTATTCCTTCTGGAAGTACTTCTTGAACTGCTTCCAAGTGATCCTACTCTCATTAATATGTTCAACTTTCTTCAGTTGATCCCACCACATTTCCGCCTTCCTGTGTAGATGGTAGGTGGCAATTTTGTCTTCTAGTTTTGATGAATAGTTATGCAATTGAAAATATCTCCCGAGTCCAAGAAACCATGCTTCGACATCATCTTCCCTTTATTTTTCACTATCAAAGGAGGGTGGCTTAAGCTTCCTCATATCTCCTTGAAAACTATACACTTTCCATCTCCTTCTCCAGTGCCTAAATGAAGACACCTCTGGACTACTTATGCTATATTCTGATGCATAAAACTTTCTTGTTGAGTACGGAGGTGAGTGGTGTCTATGAGTTATTCTATCACTTCTCCAATAACCGACTCTTCCACGATCCTCTCTTCTTTCATGAAACCTGCCTTCTTCCCCTGGCTCAGAGCCATTCCTTGTTTTTCGATGCAATTGGTTTAAGCTTTGTAGCACTCGATCATTTATCTGACTTTTCTCTCTCATCAACCTTTCATTGTCTTCCTTGTATCTCTGCACTTCTATTTTCAGGCTTCTTACAGTTTCTATTAATTTTTCATGCTCACCCCTTCCCTTGCATCCATTGGACTATGTCTCTCCATTACCAACTCTGTTATTCTATCCTTCAGCCTCTCCATCATGGTTGGAGGCTCCCTCACCTTCTTCCAAATCTCAAATCTTCATTCTGAGCTTATATGCTTAAATCTCTTAATTCTGCAAAATGTGCAAGTGACCATTTTATTAGAATTAATCATATGATAAAGAAATTTTTCCAAAAAATGTGATCTAGGTGGATATCGGTGGCCACCCACCTTTTCTAACTAGCTGAAAACAACTTTTTGGTAGTTTTGGTAATTTCATATTTTTAGCAGTTTTTAACTTTCGGGGCCATTTTGAGGGCCTAAATGAAGGTTTTTTTGGATTGTAGTTTTCAATTAGAGCCAAAGGCTCTAATTGAGCCCCCTTAATGAATCTCCTCGACGATACCTTTCCAACGAGCTATCGTGCACCTAAAACAAAGATCGTATGCAAAAGTTACGACCCCGAGAAGTTGATGTACTAACTTACCCAAATGGCGCCCACATGACTTTTGACGCTTCATCTCCTAGGGTTAGGTTTTTGGATGTCTAGGGATTTTGAAATTCTTGTTTATTGTAAAAAGGCCTTCAGAGCCTCACTGTAATCATCTTCTCACGAATGAGTGCAACGGTCACATATCTTCTTAGAGATAAGCCACCACCATTCCAACAATCTTGTTTTCCACTGCATTTTACAGTTTCATCTTATTTCCTTATTGAATAGAAAACCAATTTTACTATATCTCTATAATTTTGTGTTAAGCACCTGTTAATAACTTGTAGTCATTTCGTTCTTCTCATAAAACCTGAATCAATGGTATCAGAGTGGTCTTCTCCTTGTTGTCTTAATGCATGTCCCCAATGAGGTCGGAGTACAAAGAGTTGGGTCTCGAGCTTGTTTCTATTGAGGAAAAAATCTCTCGCACGTGAAAGCGACCTCTCATGGCAAGAGAAAATAAATATGATGGGACAGGAGATCCTTTCAAAAAAATTCTTGAGGAATCCCTCATGCAATAGAGGAACGAGATGATGGATAGTTTTGTGCAAATTCTTCGGTGGCCACCAACAAGTGACACATCTTCTTCGAGCAGAGGCGCCACCCCCTTCAAGGTACAAATAAACTTCGATATTCCTATATTTGAAGGTCAATAGATGTAGATGTTGTAGACATGTGGTTAATCTACTAGAAGGGTATTTTTCTATCCATAACTTTTAAAATAGATACAAGATTACTTTTGCACTCCTCAAAGTCGTTCCCCATGTCAAAGATTGGTGGGAAACTTTCTGTGAGCAAAAGGAAATAGATGAACCCTCATTATTTACAGTAACGATCAACTGGGAATCCTTCAAGGATGTTATTAAGGAACAATACTACCCTGTCAAAAGTTATGACGACTTGTATACCAAATGGACCACACTGTGGCAATAAAGAGACCAAGCAGTGCCAGATTTCACAAATATTTTCCATACCATGCGCACCAAGTTGGGTATCAAAAATTTGGAGAGACATCTAGTGCTCAAGTATCGCGGTGCTTTGCATAGATAAATCTAGACTGAAATGGAATTTCTGGACATCTCATCTTTGGGCATGGCCTACCGATATGCCATCAAAACAGAGTAGAAGCTCAAACAAAAGACGCAAAAATTTAGGCCTGGGAACCCCGCACAACAAAATCCAGAAAAGGGCATACCCAACCCACAGAACAAAGGACAGAGAAAATAGGGATAGTATCAGGACAACCAGTCCTGTAAGCTAATAAGGACATCAAAAATATAAAGAAAGATACTAGGAAGTGGTGTGACTTCCATAAGATCCCTTGGCATAACATTGTTGATTGCCGCTCAAAGCAGTCGTTGGTGGCCAAAGTGAATGCCTTTGAATCAGATGCGGTTTCTGAGTCTGAGTCAGAACCAAAAAGGGGGAGATGGATCATTGACGGCGGAAACCAGTTCCACCGTTGCTACCACCAAGCTACAGCCTGGTGAACCAGATGGGACAGAACAAGGAGAGTGCCTCTTTGTTATAACCCTAAATTGCACCACACATGCTTACCTGGCATCAGGCCAACTCATATCCCTTCATTTCCAAAACATCTGCTGAAAAAACTCTTTAGAAATCCTCTTGTGTCAAGGCCCACGTGCCCTAACCCATTACTGCACGCATTTTCACGTTGGCTGGCTCACTACAGCCCGCGTGTACCTAACAAAGCATGAAAAGAGGAAAGTTGTTGACGGAACAAAAAGCTATGGGTCAGTTAACTGAAACTCCCAGCCATGCATGGCCGAGGGTTTGTCCAAAACCCTAGCTCCTTCTAGCCTATAAAAGAAGGGGTAGGGGTACCATTTGGAGGAGGAAAAATTATAGCAAAGAAACTCTGCCCATTTATGTAATCCATTGTCCCAACCCTTTACCCTTTCCTCATGCCAAATGAGATATAACGCAAAGCAGTTGGAGGACAAAGAAGAGGAGCCCAAGATCAGGTTCAAGGAGCAGTGGTCGGTCTCGACTTTGATTGTAAGTTGATTCATTTTCATTAATAAAAATAATACTTTTCCCATCCCAATGCATGAGTTATCTATGATTTGATGAATTTGTGTTTGATTTCTAACCCTTGAGTAGAGAAGTAGCATGCATGCGTAGTTGGCATTTGTCTTGATTACAGGTTATCTATGGAAGGATCAGTGCAAGCAAGTGGTCAAAGCGCAACGGAGGATCTACATCGAACGTCGGTAAAAAGGTTAGTGATTCTCTTCATGCATTTACTGTGAAAGAGGGGTTTTAATCTTGGGTTGTAGGTTAAAAGTAATTTATTTTCGGTCAAAATCTGCATGCAATCCCAACCCTAGTTTGCTAGTCCGTAGGGTATTTTTCCAATGATATAGCAAGGGGGCACTGCTATATCATCGTAGTTGTCGACTACTTCACTAAGTGGGTTGAGGCTATGCCAACGTTTAAAGATGATGGAGAGACTGCGGCTCTCTTTTTATTCAATCAGATTATAGCACGGTTCGGCATCCCGAGAGAGATTGTCACTGACCATGGCAGTCACTTTCAGAACCAAATGATGTCTGAATTAACATCAAAGCTTGGGTTACGGTAGGAAAATTAATCACCTTACTACCCCCAAGCCAATGGGCAGGTGGAAGCTGTAAACAAAACTCTTAAGACTATTCTATAGCGAACTATCAACTCAGCCAAGTCAAATTGGCATTTGATGTTATATTCGACATTATGGGCATACCGAACATCTGTTAAGACTACAACCGGATTCTCACCTTTCCAACTCGTTTACGGGCTGGAGGCAGTCTTGCCCATCGAATGTCAAATCCCATTTCTGAAATTGGCAGTACAGTTATTTGCAGACACTTCTCCACTTGAAGAACAGTTAGTACACCTTGAGCAACTTGATGAGCAGCATCGCGATGCGRCCCTGGCCAACGAGGCTCATAAACATAAGGTCAAGTGTAAATATGATAGGTTCGTTCATCCTTGGATTTTTTCTGAGGGAGACCTTGTCCTGGTCTATGACCAAGACAAGGACCCCCTTGGGGTAGGAAAGTTTAAACCCATGTGGTTCAGACCCTTCATTATAAAAGAGGTGTTTAAAAAGGGTGCTTATCGTTTGGTTGATTTTGAAGGGAATGATTTGGCAGAGCCTAGGAATGGGCTCTACCTCAAGAAGTATTACTCATAGATGGGTCACTATGGGTAACTTTTTGTAACATATGTATAGTCTTTGTACTATTACTTTTTTATGTTTCTTTTAGAAGTGTTATGGACGTGTCATTGATGTTATCTTTCGTCAATATAGCAGATGTCAAGTGAGTCCGAGGTGTTCATTGGGTATGCGGACGGTGCTAGTCGACACATGCAGAGGCTTGCCTCTGCAGCTTGGGTAATCTTTACACCACAGGGTCAGTTGTTATCTTCCAGAGGGATATGCTTAGGTGACACCACAAATAATGTCGCCGAGTATAGTGTAGTTATTGAGTTTCTTCGTGACGCCTTGTCATTGGGTATCTCTCATCTTCGGGTCTATCTAGATGCTCAACTGGTTGTGTCGCAGCTAAACAGAATATACCGGGTTCATGATCCAACTTTACACCGACGATTCCTTAGGGTACGTCTCTTAGAAAGCAACTTTGATTATATTACATATTTTCATGTTCCTAGGAGATTAAACCAAATTACAGATACTCTAGCTAATCACATTTTAGATTGGCATCTTGCCCACATATAAAAGAACATGGACATAAACATGTAAATACATTTTTTCACACAGAATCCATAAGACACAAAAAAAGATAAAAACCATATATAAACATTATAAAAACTCAGAGTACATAGATGGACGCAAGCACCTCAAAAATGGGAACAGTAACAAGTCACCGGGCTTATGCCCTCAAAAACTATATACAAATAGGTGCTTGTGGCACATAAAGAGTCTAAATCTGTTCAGGGCCTATGGGCCCTATTATAATCATCTACTGCACGGGCTAAATGCCTAAACAAATGGACCCATGTCCGAGGTGCCCCCACAACATGAGGTTGCATGGATGGCGGCAGGTCCTCTATCTCTGCCATCGGGACTGTACGAGTGAGCACAGTAAATTTCAGCTCAATTCACCTAAGGACCCTCTCGGCCTCTCTTGCTGGGAGGTTCCCTTCTACTACTGCTTCCCCAACGGCGGCAGCTGCGACTTCCAGCCATGGGCGACGCCTGTTCCGTGCATAATCGGCAAGTAGCACGGGTCCCACATCTACATGCAATGAACGTTTACCCATAAAATACTCCGACATACAAAAAATGATATATATAACAAAAATACATAAAAATTACATATGCAAACAAAAAAACTACAAAGGTGGAGACTTACCCATCTCCCCTCGCTCCTCACCAGGAGGCATCGGTATCTCTGGATCTCTAGAGAAGTCTATCCCTGCATATGGGTAGTCCTCGATAGCAGGGATCTATCATGACAGCCAAGAAAAAAAGTCATCATCGAAGGCATCAACGGTCCTTCCACCACCCTATCACAACAGTAACACTGCCCATCTACATACTGCAGGGAAAGAGGCCAGATGTCCTCGTACTACAACCCGAGGACTGAAGCACGAAACTCTCTCGAAAAAGAATGAACACAAGATAGTCTCGAACTCAAAGTTCCTCTGTGTCCGTTGTCAGCAATCTGTCAATTTCCTCTTCATACACTCCGGCTGTGTGGTACTCCAATCAAAAATTTGTGCATTCATGCACTGAATAGCACAGTTCATCTATGCGCACGAAGCCTGATGCACGGCTGTTGAGCCGGTAATCCGCCCAATAAGTAACAAGATAGTCTGTAGTGCTAAGTTGGTAATATTTCTAATGAGTACCTGGGATCCTGTACGTTAGGTCCCACCCTCAAAGTACTCAGCTATCAACTTCAAGATCTTGCTCGGCCCCGGAGGAAAAGTCTGGAAGTTGACTGGTTCCCCTCTCCTTGAGAGGCTAGTCAGAAAGTAAATATCCTCGGTGGTGGGCACCAAGGATTGCCCCTCTAGCATAAATGCCTCTACTTTAGGATGCCAGTAATCAATCAAGGCGTTTAGTAGCCTTGGTTGCGCACGCATAAACGGACATAAAAAGAATTTGAGCAAACCGCATTGCATTAACACGGCCACAACATTCGGATCTGCAGCAACCAATTCACTGATTGCCTCATGCTCCCTTTCTCTCCACTGGACATACATCCTGCCAACACAACAAGGTAAAGGAAGGTCAATACTTCTTTTCATTTTCTTTTTCATAAATAGGGGGGTTTACATGCGGTCTATAGAGGTGATAGTCGTGTGTACATGCGTGTAGTCTTCACTCTACATGGGTGTACCTAGGGCCGACCTTTTTAAGGTCGACGCCCACCCAAAAAATAACTCAAATAACGAAAATGAAGTATTGATTAGCTAGATAAGGGAGTTTGTACTTACTTGGTTCAAGCAGTAGTCTGTTTCGTCCACTGTAGCTCCCGGAATCACGATCTTTGGCAAAGGGGGTCTTTTGGCTCCAGAGTCAATTTCCAAATCAGCAATGGTGATAATGAGTTGCCAACTTCTATTTATAGACTTTTTGGCCTCTTTTTGTCACTTTTTTGGCCCCCCTTATCAGTTTCTTTATACCAAAAACCATTTAGAGTGATCTAGGAGTTATATGGGAGGGATTTGATCAAGTATTGGGACATTTTTTTTTTTTTGCGTTTCGAAAAACTATTGATGGTCGATAATTTTTTTTATTTTTTTTTTAAATCAACTTGAGCATATAGGTTAAGATACCACTCCAACTTTTGCATCTCATTGCCTTTTTCTTACGCTATAGGATCGATCCCATCTGGTTGTGACACGGAACCGTCATATCTACTCTAGAAGTGTCACAATTTGGTGGTAGAGCTTACCAGAACATGGATGCCCTAGGTAGGTCCTGGTTGAATTATGGTGTCCATGCCATTTCTAAAAACACTGTAGGCTCGAGAGTCCGTATAGTCTTTCCTGAATATGAGTTTGAGCCTCATTTGCATGAGTCTTTTTCACTCTTTGTCTTACCCTCAGGACTCCCAAAATATAACGGGTCTCCTTTTAAGCCCTTTTCAGACCATCTAAAAATGAAAAGATTGCCGAGCGATCTTGTGACCTTTCACGCTCGTTAAACTGAAATTTGAAGTCACGTCTGTCCGGCGGTAGTTTANTCATGCTCGTTAAACTGAAATTTGAAGTCACGTCTGTCCGGCGGTAGTTTACCCCTTTTTCAGTCCGGACAGGTCAACTGTATGAACAAAGGTATACTCTATTGAATTCCCATTCTTTAGAAGAGTACTCTCAGGTATAATTTTATTCCTTTTTCGGGCCTGAGGGACTAAATTTACGAAAAAGAAACCCCCACGGAGTCCATAGTTAAGATCTTTTCAGACTCCCTAAAATTGAAAAGATCGTCGAGTGACCTTATTCTTTCACACTCGTTAAATTGGTTCAAAAGAATATTCCTGACAAAGTCCATAGTTAAGCTTTTTTCAGACTCCTTAAAAGTGAAAAAATAGCTGAGTGATCTTGTCCTTGTCACACTCGTTAAAATGGTTTTGAATTGACGTCTAATCGGTGCTAGTTTATCCCTTTTTCGAACCAACTAGACTATTGTCGAAAAAGGTACCCCATTGGAGTCTCCTTTTATGCTTTTTTAGACTCTCTAAATATGAAAAACCTTCGAGCTTACCTTCTCTGGGCTCGTTAAACTTACATCGAAGGACGTTACCATTGTGTGTTCTATCAACCGCATTTGCATACCTTATCCATCAGCCTTGTGACAGTTTGCTTCTGCGTCTTAACACCTTTGGCCACCGAAGGATTTTTCGCGAGTATCATTTTACCAGACATCAGTCTTGTCTTTGTGCCTTGAGCTTGTATGTTTGAAGTACTTGTTCCTCCATTGTAACGTAATATTCCTTTATTGTTTTTCAAAAAATTATCAAAAAGAACAAAAAAACCAAATATACCCCAAAAAGAGGATGGGAAAGGTATTTTCTTTATTGGCAGCATAATGCGTCGCCCCTGGATAAAGCACATCTGTCTGTTTTATTATCAGACTATGGGATGTAGTATGACCTTAGGAAGATTTTCTCGCTATATAGAGTTGTGTCCTCCGTCGTTTGGTTACTCTTCCGAACATATGGAGAGTTTGTGTTGCCTCCTGCTTCGTAGACTTATGATTAACATATATGCTGCCTGAGTCTTATCACTTGTCATGTTGTTGTCCAAGGGAAGTTTTTCACTAAGCCTGAGTCAACCCCTCTGCAATATGTCTCTTTTCCGCATACCCGACCATCCTGAAAGTCCAATCAAGTCTTTGTTCGAAATCACTGAAGCCTTCAGTCCGATCATCAAGATTATCAAGTCCACAACCAACGAGCCGTCGAAGACCTCTAGGTAGTGCAGTCGTACACTCATATTACACTCCTACCCAAGTTTTAGAGGATTTTGAAGTTGTTGCTTGAGTTCTGAAGTACAAACATCATGCCAAATCAGTTTCTGAAAGATGGGTACTCTATATGTATATCTTTCTGATTTCGAGATGTAGCTCCGCTGTGTATTATTCGCGGCTACTCTTTATAGTTATTTGACATGGATCTACAGTGTATTTGATTGGTAGCCATGGTTCTATTTTATCCCGAGCATGGGTATGCCCGCCTCGGTGAGACATTTTTTATTTTGCAGACGACACCTCCTAGTTCCTGATCCTTGGGCTCACTTATTTAGCACATCAGTAAAGGTTGGTAAAAGATTGGTAATGTATTTCGGCCATCAGATGCTCTTCTGACCTCACACATTAGGGGGCATCTGTTATAACCCTAAATTTCACAACACATGCTTACCTAGCATCAGGCCAACTCATATCCCTTCATTGCCAAAACATCTGCTGAACAAACTCTTTAGAAATCCTCTTGTGTCAAGGCCCACGCGCCCTAACCCATTACTGCACGCGTTTGCATGCTATCTGGCTCACTATAGCCCGCGTGTACCTAACAAAGCGCAAAAAGAGGAAAGTTGTCGATGGAACAAAAATCTATGGGTCAGTTAACTGAAACTCCCGGCCATGCATGGCCGAGGGTTCGTCCAAAACCCTAGCTCCTTCTAGCCTATAAAAGAAGGGATAGGGGTACTATTTGGAGGAGGAAAAATTATAGCGAAGAAACTCTGCCCATTTATGTAATCCATTGTCCCAACCCTTTAGCCTTTCCTCATGCCAAAGGAGATTTAACGCAAAGCAGTTGGAGGACAAAGAAGAGGAGCCCAGGATCAAGTTCAAGGAGCGGTAGCCGATATCGACTTTGATTGTAAGTTGATTCATTTTCATTAATAAAAAGAATACTTTTCCCGTCCCAAATCATGAGTTATCTATGATTTGATGAATTTGTGTTTAATTTCTAACCCTTGAGTAGAGAAGTAGCATGCATGTGTAGTTGGTATTTGTCTTGATTGCAGGTTATCTGTGGAAGGAGCAGCACAACCAAGTGGTCAAAGCGCAATGAAGGATCTACATCGAACGCCGTTAAAAAGGTTAGTGAATCTCTTCATGCATTTACTGTGAAAGAGTGGTTTTAATCTTGGGTTGTAGGTTAAAAGTAATTTATTTTCGGTCAAAATTTGCATGCAAGCCCGACCCTAGTTTGCTAGTCCGTAGGGTATTTTTCCCAACAACACTCTTCCATTCACAAATGTGGGTAAAAGGCACCCCATTTCACTTCCTCGTTGATAGCGATTGCCAGAATAACCTCATCTCAGCAGAGGTCATCAAGCAGCTAGCCCTGTCGACAATGTCGCACCCATAACTCTACACCATTGGATGGTTCCGCCAAGGAAGTGATCTCCATGTCATCCAATAGTGTCGACTGTCATATGGCATAAATCCCTTCAAAGATGAGGTATTGTGTGATGTTGATCCTCTAAAAGTTTGTGATGTTCTTTTGGGCCAACCTTATTTATGGAAACGCCATGCTATATATGAGTCTAGACCTCGTAGTGTTA
Organism: Picea mariana; assembly: GCA_032191745.1. Taxonomy (NCBI): domain Eukaryota; kingdom Viridiplantae; phylum Streptophyta; class Pinopsida; order Pinales; family Pinaceae; genus Picea; species Picea mariana. Next base: position 182,901 of record JASDQU010103337.1, on the reverse strand, counting down.
TTATTACTTTTAATAGGAAATTATACAGGATACCCAAGGCAGTCCCACCTGGCGATATTTCCTTAATCTTTGCTAAGCAATGTAGGAAGGTCATCTCTAAGACGGGGAAGTTTGTCTTCTTTGTGATCTTTCACTCTTAGAATGAGCGAAAGATCACAACCACATACTGAGTCTCTGTGATCAACCTCTCCACACAATAGAATCAATTAGATAAGGTCGTGGAAGTGTTAATATTATGGTAGCTGCGGGGGGTATTTACCCCCATATGTGAACCTGATGAGAATAGAAGACTCCAAAAAGCAAGAGAAACCATAATGAATTGGCTAATAACCCTAGAAGCCTTGTCGGCTCAAGAAGATAAGTTATATTAGGCTATTAGCCTCCAAGAGAAGAAGTCGGTTAGAAATAATAATAATATACTGAATAGACACTATCCAGAAGGAGAAGTTGGCCCCAACAAATCTGGAAAAACCAGTATAAATACAGGGTGCCAGTTCTCATTTGTCACATCTCAGGACTACAGTTTTCCCAGTTGGTGCGCACTGCAGTTGCAGTCTGGTGTGCAGGTTTGGAGGAGGGTTGCAGCTGCAGCTGCAGTAGCAGCTAGTTTTAGTATTGGCTTGAATATCTCTTGGCTAGGGTTTGGAACATCTGATCAGTCTTTTGTGTTGCGCTATCCTTGGGGAGAGATGTGTTGCTCTTTGTTTGGTTATCTAGCCTAGGGTTTACTTCCAGAGGAATTCTCAAGTCAAGGATAAGGTGCTCGGAGGGAGGCTTCAACCTATGGTTGGGTGACGAGGGTATCGTAAATGGTAAAACGAGCACACCATATTCTATATTCTAACAGGTTATGGGCCCACACCCCTTCAGTCAGCCTAAAACGTTGGAAGGAAACATAGCCGCTAGATATTGAGCTCGTTGAGGAACTGCCACTAGGGTTACTAGTAGGAGCAGCTTCCAAAAGCACTGCAGCTAGGATTACCAGTAGAAGCAGTTGCAGAAACCCTAAACCTCTTTTCGAGGCACCTTAAGTGATGATATTGACCTAATATTTGGATAGATCAGTGCACCCTAGCCCAACGCATCTCCTGGTATTCTTAGAAGGCCAAAACGTGAAGTTTGGATTTCTGGTCAAATCTAGGGTTTGACCAAGTCAAGCAAGCCATGGTGAACTCTATGAAGTTTGAGAACAAGCTAGATGGAGCCTCTAACTTTAGAGCATGGAAGACAAGGATTGACCTCATCCTTGCTAAGAATAAAGTGCTGGATATTGTGAAAGGAAAGATCATGAAGCCAGAGTTTAAAGAAGGAGAAGAGAAGGAACCGTAGAACGTTGCAGCTATGGATAAGTTCAAAGACATTG